>JALHLI010000007.1:6355915-6555915 GCA_023349425.1 Anthopleura sola | reverse complement strand
TTGAAAATGACTCGGAAGGTTCTCACACGTCCTCTTTGAAAATGACTCGGAAGGTTCTCACACGTCCTCTTTGAAAATGACTCGGAAGGTTCTCACACGTCCTCTTTGAAAATGACTCGGAAGGTTCTCGCACGTCCTCTTTGAAAATGACTCGGAAGGTTCTCACACGTCCTCTTTGAAAATGACTCGGATTTTTTCCCCTTATTACATTTTGAGTTTCTATATAGACTTATGAATTGATTATCATTATAAAATTTGTAAAGATAGAGAAAAGAAGTCAGTATTGACATAAAGTACTGTGTTTTGTCCGAATGCCAATATGGCCGCCACTTCATTATCATAATTTTTAAATTAATATTTTAGTTGACCACTTCATTAACATTATAGATTAGAATGACTTGAACAAAGTTAGAAAGTTTGAGACAAAAATATTTAATTCTTGAGAAGTTATGAGAATTTTAAAAATGTGAAAAACACCACGAGCAGGCTAGCAAGGAAACAGATCACTGAACACATACAAATCTCTGTAATTTTGATTCCGCTCGCTGCGCTCGTTCCGTACTTCAGGACCTCGAGCCAAATATTTTCCCGTTCGGACCTCCTACTCAGTCAATAAGTACATAATATTTTTGCGACACTTTAGTTTCGCCATTCAGTTCGAAAAAATCGCGAAATTAAACTGTCGCAAAAATATTATTACGCGAAAATTGACCCTCCATTTTTAAGAAAGTAAAGAATTTAATGACCATTCAAAAGCATGGATAAAATATCCTGATCAACAATGAATGATTGGAAGAAGTATTCAATGTACTAAAGTCAAAACCTTTTCCAAGCCTATGGGTAAAAACAACATATACATAAGGCATGAGGAATAGACAAGTTTGTACCGAAACTAAACAAAAATGGACCGTTTTCACGCCATCACAGAAATAGCTTGTAATCCTGGACCAATCAAGGTTTGCGAGTCAAGTACATGTCAAGAAATAATTCAAAATTCTCATAAAAATGTTTTATTAGATATTTCTGCTCTATCACTATTTTCGACTTCGTGCGCTTTAAGAACAATAGGTGAGATCAAAGATTGTACGAAATTTGAACATATCTTTAGAATTTGAACAAAAGATGCTTGTATTTCATTGTTGTGATTTAAAACGAGTCGGGCCATACCAATGCACAACACTTACGTATGTTGAAATTATGACTTGACTACAACTATTGTTCAACAACAATGAAATACGATTATCTTTTGAAATTTGGCTTTGATTTTTAGCACATTCCAGGGCTCGAAATAGAAAAGATAAATGACCCGACAGTTACTTATTTTCGGCAGGATAAATAATTTTGGAGCAAAATTCCCCCAGCCGGGAAAATTCCCCTGCCATTTTATTTTCCATTTGGCAGTTCAAAATTGTTTTAGCCTGACAGTAGTAGAACTTGACCTGCATTTTGGCCATTGGCAGGCCCCTATTTCGAGCCCTGCATTCTACATGTACAAGGTTCAACTGATAATGAGTAGTAATAGAGGCAATAGTCTTTTTCTCCTGAGAAACTGAATTCTTTCTAATGTAAATCAGATTACACCAAATTCAATAGACCTTTTTACCGAAACGATCGGCCATCTTGAATTATGGGATGCTGAGGGGGCAAACATGGAAATATTTATAAAGCATACAATGTAGAGCGAATATTTATAAAGCATACAATGTAGAGCGGCGGGGTTTCTTTCTCAAATAATTTTACACTTTCTTGTTTCACATATTGCTCCAACTACCAGCAAATTCAATTGGTTTTTAGATGTTTCTCATTGGATAACGTTTAATTATACAGACACTCTGACAGCTGTGCAGTCTATAAATCTTCCTGTAATTGCTGTGCATCCCATAATGTCTTACTTAAAACAATAGAATTCAAGATGGCCACCGTTCCTGCCTCCTGGCATGGCTGCCATCACGTGATGGTGCAAAGTCCCTATTACTACTAGTTAGTTGGGACTGAGTGGGTATGTTAAATGCAACAAGTAAATAAAAAGGAAACTTAAACGTGTAAAAACGTTTGGACTGAACTGACATTTCAGACATTCTTTTAACAAATGACTACTGACGTCCAAAATTTCAGTACAGTTCCAAAGTTTTTCATGGAAAGTTTAAGTTTCCTTCTTATTCACTGGCTGTATAAGTTAGTCTTCCTTTACTTCTGTTTTCCTCTCTAAATTATACTCTTCATACAGCATTACGAGTGAGAATGCTGCCCCTAATGAAATACAAGGAGTGAGAAACATGAAGGGAACTACCACAGGTATTGTGGTAGAAGTGCCATCAGATCTCAACAGCAGATAAGCAATACATATCACAAAACAAAAAACAGCATTCAAAGAAACTGCACACTGACTATACTGATCAAAGCCTACCAAGAACAAGTCATAAAATGTCTTAGGATCTGAATGGGGCAGAGCAAGATGGGTGAAATAAAAATGCTGAGCAGTAAGAGAAACAGCAAGTAAAGCATAAAGAAAGGGAGCCAAGCCCTTGGAGGCTTGTGTAGTATAACCTCTCACATGCACTGAAGGGAGAAAGCTAGGAAGAAGCAAAATGACATGGAAAAGTAAAAGATAGACCTTGAATGCAGAATCAACTGAATAATACAAGAAGATAATACAGATATACGACAGCCATAAACAAATTGCTAGCACTGCAAAACTCCAGCCTGACATCTGATGATGGTCTACTTTTCTGGTTTCCGTGTGGAGAGTCACATTGTATCGGTATATAAACAGTGCAAAGGATAGGCTTACTGAACCGCTGAAGGCAAGCCATGTGTAGGCACAGATCTCTGGAGTTGACATGCTTATCTGGCGTGATTTGGTGTTTAGGAAAACAATATACACCATGGCAAACATGAACAGCTGTGATGACCACCAGTAGCCTCCAATAGAAGCAGTTACGACACGGTAGGCCTAAAAAGATAGAAGCAAATGGATTGGTCTCTTTTAGTTTGAGCGTAATGATTCCCCATTTCAGAATGTGTCATTCCATGGAGTAGCATTTCTTTGATTAAATTGTTGCCGAGAAGACACAACTCAAACAAAGAATATTATCACTTGAGAGAATGACACATGATCTGAAATGGGAAAACATTAGACCCTAAGGATAAGGTCCATTGCAGTATAGACCCCTTGCATGTGACCTCAAAGCAGCTCAATTTGGAGGACAAAACAAATGGAATTTCAATCTCCTGAGAATTTGAACCTATTGTTTTGTCCTCCAAATTGAGCTGCATTCCAACATGCTGCAAGGGATCTACTTAACAATTAGAAGACGAACTCGAGATTTCTATCGGCTGATAGTTGACGAGGGGCTCCAGCCCCGAGTCAACTATCAAAGCCGATAGAAATCGAGAGTGAGTCTTCTAATTGTTTTAGTAAAATTCTCAACGAAACTATACAATTGCAAACAAGAGGAAACTTCACAAAATCGCAAAGGGAAAGCCGCCATTTTTTTCAAAACAAAGCCGGCTTTCTCTACCCACTATCTATCGGCTGATAGATAGTGAGTACGTTCGCCAATCAGAATGCAGGATTTGCAATAGTATAGTAGTAGAATTTTACTAAATGTATTTATTGCATTATAATAGGTATTCAAACTGACTTTGGCTAGGTCCAACCATTATTTACAGGGAGGGAGCAGCATTTTTTATGCTCCACCAGGGAAAGGGCTTAGAGACAAAGGGCATTTTAGGGAGAGTGGTCACAAACAATTTGTGCAGACCTGTGAAAATCAAAATGCACCAGCTCCCATTCCCTGCCTGTAAATAATAACTGGTTGGAATTTAAGCTAAGCCTTTATGCTGGAGGGGGGGGGGGGGGACTGAAAATTATTTGTGAGTTCAATGGGTGGATCTCATGTAGGACCATTTTGAAAGGTACATCCCTGGAGTGGATAACTTGGATACCAGAGGCTCCTTGTTTTTGCAAGGAGTGAAGTGACGAGAGTATTTTGACTCAACACAATTTTACTCATTCAAATTATTTTATACAAAGAGTACTGTAGTATCATTACATGGTACAAGGTATTAGAAAGAAACCCTATTGATGAAGGAAAAATTATGTAGCTCTCAAATGACAAACTCACTAGTTTCTCACACTTCATCTTAAACACAAGGAAATACCTCAACAATGACATCAGACTCCTTGAGCATCGTCTTCAAGTCTGGATGATATTTGACCATCTCCATAAGAAACATCAGGATATTTCTCCATATTACAACCATAGAAATAACACCAATCACTGGGATAGGCAAGTACTTGACAAAAACCCCTTTCGACGCTCTGCTCACTGTGAACATTTTCCAAAAAACACATCCAAAGCTTGCTAGAAGGGCTGCCACATATAATCCAACACGAAATAGCTTGGTATCCGTTAATAAATCGGACATTTTTTCGTTTATTCGTTAACTGAAACTACAAATCTCTGCACATGAAACAACAAAGAACGCGCCAAAACAACTCACGACGAACGCTGTCAAAATGTCTGTCGAACCAGTTACGAAGAAATTCCGAAGGGCCGAACGAAGCATAACTTCAAGAAGCCATGCGAAAAAACATGCTATTTTAAAAGTTTCTAGGTCTTATTGAGTAATTCAATCTAATTATATTATTGTTTAAATTTTAATCGTTGACTTTTTTAGTGAAATATAGATTTTAATGTTTCGTATGTGCGCCGGAAAGTTTTCTATTTTTCGTTTAGTATTCGGAAATCGGTCTCAATCCCTCTGAGCCGAATAAAGCTGTCAGTAGACTGGGTATCGAAGATTTAAATCGCTTACGTGTCTTGAACCGGTAAAATATTTTCAGATTTCTTGCGAAATATTCTGTAAAAATCGCTTTTTTAACAGATCAGATCCTTTGAACAGAGTCCAATATGTCGGGTTACGATCCAAATTACTACCAAGAAAATCAAGGGTTTTATCAAGATGGTTTTTATTCAACAAATTACGAGCAAAGCCAGTCGCCTCAGCAGGAAAGTTATGGCGGTCAATATGGGGATCAATATGGCTACAATCAATACGCTGGTGGCAATTATTACGACCCAAACGTGAATGGGAACGCACAGTACTACAATCCATCATATTCTTCACCTACTAACGATCAGATCAGGCAAGTTGATGAAGCACATTCAACCGGATTTGAGGAGGAACCGCCTTTACTAGAAGAACTTGGCTTCAATCTAGATCACGTTTGGCAAAAGACTTTATCGGTTTTGAATCCATTGAAAGAGGCAGATTCCCATTTAATGGATGACACAGATCTGGCTGGACCTCTACTCTTCTGCTTGGCTTTTGGGGGATTTCTGCTTCTTCATGGTAAGGTGCATTTCGGGTACATATATGGGTACAGTGCTCTGGGGTGTGTAGCGATGTATGCCATTCTGAACTTGATGAGTTTAGCTGATGTGTCATTTAGTACCGTAGTCAGTGTTCTTGGGTACTGTTTACTACCAATGGTAGCGCTGTCTGGGGTGTCTCTTTTGATCAGCCTGCAAGGAATGCTGGGATCTATTTTGACGACAGTGACTATAGGCTGGTGCAGTCTGGTATCATCAAAGCTGTTTGTCTCAGCATTGGCTATGGATTCTCAACAACCTCTTGTGGCATACCCTTGTGCACTCCTGTATGGAGTGTTTGCTCTTTTAACTGTATTCTAGAGACAAATGAACTATATGAACATAGATTTGAATGCAAGGTCCACCACAAGTTAATCTTCAAAGAACAACAAACCTTTCTCTCTTGTGGCAGTTTTCATTGCACAAATTTGGTAGCTGCCAGCTGCAAATAGAAGTTTTTTAGAGAGCTAAACCATAGAAATTTCCTCCATTAGGGTATAAATTGTCTTGTCATGTGCAAAAAAAATTGCATATTTGTTCCTGTCCTTAAACATGGCTGCTGTAAGAAAAACTCTATTGGAATTTGGTGTTTTGACCTATGCCAATCAAAAATAATCAGTCAGTACCTTTTATATTTTTGGCTGGCGGCAATGAAAAAACAAATTCTAATAGGAAACTGAAACTCACTATTACTGAGTTCACATACTACTGAGAAATACTGCAACACAAATATGAACTGAGTGACAATTATTTTTTAGAGACCGTATTAAGTATTTTTGAATTCTTGATAGTTAATACTATCAAAATTAATCCATAAATGATAGACAAAAGTGAAGGAAAAAATCTTTATCGTAACATTTCTCAAAAGGCTGTAGTTTCCCACATTCCTAAAAACTGTTCCAAAACAAAAGTGATAGTATATTAGGATTGAAATATGTACAAACAAATGTTACAAATTATTATCATTATCATAACCCATTTCAAATGGTTCCTTTCTGACACTGTCGGCTAGTTTGCTTATACTAAATTCAATATTACTCTTGCTGTCACTGGTATGAATTAGAATGCAACTTAATCTTTTAGTTATTTGAAGTCTATTTAGTGGCCACTTTTAAGACAGTCATGACATCTTTAAAAATCAATGCTTTAGGGTCACTAAATGATACTCTTTACAAGAGGGTGTCCCTCGTAGTATGAACAACTGTTTGGTTCTTCTAAACACTTGTACTTGGTACATGTAGGTACAAAACAAGCTTTTTTGAGCATGTGGATCTCTTACCAAATGGATATTTGGCCCAGGAAAAGCTTGGCTTGAGGAGGAGGGTATCCCTGATAAAAGGGACAACTCTTCCCCCTGTAAAAGACCCTTTAGGTTTTGGTGTAATAATTGCTCAGCGTAGACAAAGCAGTATGCAGAATGCAAGCCTTAGAATATTAGAGGGATTTCTCCTGTACTTCAACCAATGAATCATATTTTATTCTTCAACTTCATGATTTGTAAAATGGTACATGATATACAGTACCAAATGGAAAATATCACCTTATTTCATCTTTAAAAGATGATACTTCCTCTGGTTTTGTTTTTGTAACTAAAAAGATAGATGATTATAGTATAGCTTTAGCCTAAAGAAAAAGGAAAATTATGCTAAACATTAAACATTTGATGGTTGAAGTAAAGGGTGCATTTTTGAAATGGAGAAAGACAGAAAAACAGGGGTACATCCAAGCCCCCTCCACAGATAACCCAATTTGGTTAAAATTTGGATTTTGGACATTGGGAACCCAGTGGGGCTCTGTGCAAAACTAACTCTGAGGTAGATTGCTGAGAATCCTAAATTGAGTTGCCTGAAAGAGTTCGTAATAAGGAGGAATCATATAGTAACACAAAATGGACTAAGAAAGTCTTATGGACTTCTAAAATCAGTGATTAGACTACCAATTTCCATTTTGTTTAGAATAGTTGAAACTACAGAGTCATTAATTTAAGGAAATTTTTGATAAGGGATACTAGTGTTAAAAAATGCTTGGAAACCATATTTGAATATATATTTTTGGTATTTTTCACCTGCCTCTGGACAATTCCTTAATTATTTTAATAATTAAAAAATTACTAAATTTTGAATGAGCCAAAAATTCAACTACTGTTGACAGACTCCAGATTTCAGGAGTTGTAGTTATTGTGTGCTGTAGGTCTTTCCCCATTCACACCGCCGTTTCAAGAATAGTTTTTGTAGCTACAACCAGCTGTTCCACGTGTAATCACCAGCACTATTGCTGGTGAAGAATGTAATAATGTTAAAGGGAAGGGAAAAATGGTTGCTTGAAGAAATTAAAACAAAACGCCTACACGCAAGATTCGATGACTTCCTTGGTCAATCAGTGTACATCAGAAAAGCCCTTACACCTGCTTGCACTCTAATTTAAGTCCATTGAAATGTTATTCGTGTTTTACTGTAATGTATTCCTATTCTTATCAAAGATAAAACTAAATATAGCCATAAATAAAATAGAAAATACAGTTTGTAGTTTATAAATAGACAGTGGAACACAGATAACCTCATTATCGATCACTCGGTATCTGATAAACAATAATTGGAATCAGACAGTCGGGGTTTATTTCGTTCCATTTAAGATATATCTTAGCTTAGTGCCGACGCAAATAGGATTAAAAGTCCAAACGGAGTCGCAAAAGTTAATGATTTGAAATTGTAAGTCGATTTTCGCTATATTAGAGAATTTCGAGCTTAGCTTTTTGAAGTTAGTAATCCTTTACTGTCAACGATTTAGCTAAAAGCTTAGCTAGCGGCTCTATGGAATACTGTTTTTTTCCCTACTTATTTTCGCCGTTTTTTCTGTTGTTTTTGGTTTATTTTAACCTTCGTACATCCTAACAAACTTTCCATGATTGAACTAAAAAATGTAAGGTTTTTATTCATTCTTTTTATTATGATTATTATTTTTTGTTAATGGTATTTTGGGGTTAAAATGGTCTCAAAAGAGCTCAAGGGGAAAGATTTTACTCGAGATATGCAGTTGTATTACAAGCTAAGATGTTCAGTCATTAATTACAGGTTGATCTTGGAGGAGGGGTCATCCCAACTGCATGGCCATCAACCAACCACCTCTCCCACCCCTCCCAGGCCAAAAACATCTACGTTACAAAACTGAATCGGCTGCCCATGCAAAAGTGCAAAGGTACCCAAGGAAGTACCCAGGAAACCTTTGGGTACCTCTGCACCGTTGATTGCACGCGCTATTACACATTTTAAATTTATCCAAGAAAAACCTTTAACTGATACCGGGTGTGAATTTTTATTTATTTAAACAATACATTTTAGCTTAGTTTTCTTGCATTACTGAACATCATTCTGATAATGCTGAAGGTCGTTTCTTTGGAAATGCCGGTGCATTTAAGTTGCGGAACATTTTATTTATAACAGATTGTATTTCAAAAGATAAGCTGCAAATATAGCTGAAGTTAAGCCCTCGAAACTCGGTCCTGACAATTGTAAATAAATCCCATTATCAATATCAGTGCATCAAATGCTATTTTCAAAATTTTCCAGCTCAAAATAATTAGCAAATACATGCAGTTTCCATACGACCCTCCCCTCGAAGGGCCCACTTAAAATGACCTTTCTTCATTTTCTTTCACAAGATTTCACCTGAATTACTAAGCTACTTAATGTTTTAATCGTCATTCTCTTCATGATCTTCTAGAACAGTCGACATAGCCAAACCTGTCCTCCTTCTTTCTTTAAGTGAAATCCTTGGCAGTTTATTATTCTGTATTGTACTGCACTTGTTTTCGTTTTCTTTCGTTAGTCGACTAATTGTGTTGTATGGAATCTCTGATTTACTACGTGTAGGACGCCTTGGTCGGTTTAGAGCTGTTTTAGGAGATTCGCTGGTTTTTGATGGATTTGATTTTTCTATCAATGAGACGTTTTCAAATTTTATAGCCTGTCCAGGTGGGAATGTCACTGACAAGCTGTTTGTTCTAGAAAGTTGACCTCTCGAAGCAGTTCCTTTCTTGAACTTGACTACAGCCTGAGCACCTTTGGCGAACAATCTTCGAGTGGAATTCCCAGATGAAGTAGATTTTTCCAAAATGTCGTCGTCAAATTCATCTTCAAATTCTTTAGACAAGCTACAATCGAATCCTTCATTCTCTGTTTCTCGTATTTCGATTTTTCTGTTCACGTATCCTTTTCTATAAGTACTTGAGAACTGATCTTTGTAAACATCAAATAAATGTTCAATCTCCTGTCTTTGTGACGTTTTTGGCTTGTACAAGGATGGAGAAGTATCTCGTCTTGTTCCAAGTAAACTTTCTTTGTTTCCATTGGGAGCAGAATTGCTCCTTCTAAGATCTCCCATCTCTTGTTCTTTGGTAATCAAGGACTGAAAGCACTCCAGTTTCTGCTGGCTCAGTTCTGAATGTAAACTTTCTTCCCATTCCAAAGCGGTTTTCCAGCAACTATTATCTCGCATATATTTCGAAGCTTTACCTTCGGATAAAATAAACTTGGCACAAGAAATATTGCCGTTTTTCGTGGCTCGCATCATAGGAGTTTCTCCCTTGTTGTTGGGAACGTCAACACTCAGTCGAAATTTCTTCAAAAGTCGAACAATAGGGCGAATTATTTCCAAATTTCCTATCGCAGCAGCGTGTGAAAGAGCCGTATTTCCATCAAAATCTTTGGCATTGAGGTCATAATTACTAGCTTCTTCAAGAAAATAAAAACTGATTTTTTCTCTCTGGTGTAATATGGCATATACAAGAGAATTTCTCCCTTTTCTGTCGCTTAGCTCGATTTGTGCTCCTCTTTTCACAAGCGCTTTTGCTAAAACTATCGCTGTTTCTTCTGGTTTAAGTTCACAAAGCTGCATTAATGCTGTTTTCCCAGAAATATTTCTTGTGTTTAAGTCTACACCGTAGTTCATGAGGAAATAAACTTGCTTGAAACGTCTTTGTGAGATGGCATCATTCAATGCTGGCATAGCGACTATTATAAAGAAAAACAACAGAAAATATACTTATAAGTTAAAAAATCAAAATTAACTCTTAAATTATCTTGGATTGTTTTGAAGAAACTCATAATACTCACCGAAAAGACTGAAAATTTTGTAAAAATATTCTGATAAATCTTGAGATAACAACACGGTCTTAATGAGTGGAAGCTGGCCTTAGGTACTGACTAAATGATTCCATTTATAAATATTTGGCGGTCGGCGGCACTAGCCCAAAAATTATGCCTTGAAACACTTACCCAAGCCAACAAATGGCATCCTTAAATGAACTATGTTGTATTAAGAGTGATTATGACTAAAGTGTCAACCCATCCATTTGTAAAAGATAATTATATGTAAGTAAACATGTTCTACAAATCACCATTATTGCACAGGTCTTGATTCAATGTTGGCCAAATTGTTTTGAAATCTGTTTATAGCACGAAAATAGTTTGTCAGTGTTGCCAAGGGACAGGACATCTTAAGAATAGCACTTTAGGAGAAGACTAATCTCGAGGAAACGGATGAATGTTCTAAAGAATTCGCTAACATCAAAATGTCATCCATTTAAGCAGGTTTTTTGGGCTTTTGAAGTAAAATTAATCATAAATGTGACGTGATTTAAAGGATTAAACAAAAGAATCCTTTTCTTTTATACTCTTTATTGCTCTTTGATTACAGGAAGTTTAATATCGAGGAAAACTACGATTTTTATGGCTGTTTTTTTAAGTAGATTGTTTTTGTATTCTTCATTCGAGAACTGATTTGTCTAACTCTCATGGCTCAATAATTTGGGTCGTTTTTACACTTAGAAGTGGAACTAGGGGTTAGTACAATCTTGTATGTTGTACAAGTGTAGTTTCTGTGTGTTTTTCAAAGGATTTACAGTTACTATGGTTACCGACGTGCTTACGCCACCATCATTTCAAACTGTCATGAAGAACGACCTCTCGCTGTGATCCGCCAGAGCAAAGTGTATTTTAACTATTCTTCAATTCCCAGAGTGAATGAAGACACATTACTAGTCCATATGGCTAGTTTAGCATCTCTGTTGTCAAAGAAGATCGAGACGGACACGATCCGATCGAATACACAAACATTGCTCCAAAGGTTTCGGCAAATGCTGCTTATTTCTTCCAATGAGAAAACTTTACAATACGACCACCTTTATAATACGGGCACCTCTGTACTACGGCTGATATTTTTTATTTTCATAATCATTCAGTTGATTGATACCAAGAGATTGAGCTGGGCTTGCGTATTAATTCTGGCCCACGTTAAGGTTGCTAACTGATGAGGGTTCGCATTACGCAGGGTTGCCCAAGTCTTTCAACCCCTCGCGTTCATTAAGGTCGCTCCATGAGTGCTTGACAAATATAAGATGTTGGAGTCAATAATAAGGAGACTTTAAATTGAATGCAAAATACCTTTATTGAATAACGAAAAAAATATAAAAGAAATGACAAAAAACCCCTAAGGTTTGCACTCGTGTTCTCACTAAACAGAAATGAATGGACTTTGGTACTTACAACTAAGACACAATTCATGGTTAAGTTTTATGGTCAAAATAATCAAGATATATCTAGGAAATAAAGGATAAAATTACTTAAGGATAGTTGAGAAATATTGATTAATATAGTATACAAATATATGGGAAAAAGGCCGAGGAAATTAAAGGGGATTATTTTTACAGATTTTAAAAGTTATTGAAAATACCATTAGTCCTTCGATTGTATTTTTCTTCGTTTTGTGAAACCGAAAATAACAAACCTTATAAAAAAATTAAAGAAATAAAATAACTTTCTAAGACTGCCTTATCCCTACACCATTTAGAAACAAAATACCCTCAAGAAAACTAAGTTTTGATCTATTTAGATTGGTCCGGTCCGGTGATCATTGATTTGATGTCGATACCATTTGAAGCTGAAAAGAAAAAGAAAAAGTTGTAATTAAAAAACTTGCTATTTCTAGATTTTCGCTTGATTTTTTTAATTGTAGTAAGCAATAGGTGTGTGTAAAGCTACCAATTATAACTATAACTTAGTTTTGGACATTTGTGTTAATATTAATCTGTGATTTCAAATTTTTATCTATTTTCGTTTTATAGTTTGCACATTTGTCAGTGAAAATACTGAAACTGAGACTTATTCGTTTCCAGACCCCACCCTGTTTTTATACGGCAATATAGCTAACCTTAGCACTCAGTCCTCCAGGAGCGGGCAAATTCTTCGGTGCTTGATAGAATTTTCCCTTGGGGGCTCCTCAGCTCTTTGTAATCCTCACCGTTGAAGTCACCACAAAGACCGCGTACCCTGTCACGGAGAGTGGGACTAGCGAGGATTTTGATGCTGTTGGGCTGGTATTTGATTTCAATAAAGTGCTGCAACGAGAAGAAAATGCACTGAAAAAGTTGCTATGTATTTCTAATTTCATCATTTGACCATCATTTATCAGGACGCCATCTTGAATTTTAGACGCGATCTTGGATTCCGGGCGCCATCTTGGATTCCGGACGCCATCTTTGATTCCGGACGCCATCTTTGATTCAAGCTAGGAACGCGATTGGCATTTCACATGACGAGAAACGATGTCTAACAATTATCATGCAGTGCTGCTACTAGTTACCTTGAGATTCAGGTTGATTTTAACTCGTTGTTCTTTCCTGACGACTCGACCAATGCCTTGTTCCTTGCAGACCTTATCTTTGCATGGCTTGTTGTTGATCAGAACTGAAAGGTCGGGCTTGACTACGATCGTGGTCTGGGAAAAAAACGAACCATTTCATTAGTACTTAGCTAATCGTGGTTTAAAGGTTCAAAATACAGTGGCCAAAATCTATGGTAGGTTCAATAGATGCCCATTGATCTCTTCCTGCCGAAAAATGCCTCAAAAACGCACCCAAGAAATAACATCTCCAAGATTACAAAATTCATAAGAAATTTTGCATCAGAAGGGTGGTATACATGATTCACAGCCCCCTAGCCGGAAACGTGCGCCTTTGGTACATCCAACATTTATTCCAACAAACTCAAAATCCTAGATTTGCTGGCATGGCTTATGAAATGATTTGAATTTGAATTGAATTTCAAGAGGCCAAGTCTCAATGTAGTAAGAGACGAGTACTTTTAAATTAAAGTATAAAATCATCTTCTTGCCTGTCTTGGTTGCAGAACTCGAATGATCAGGCGATATTGTCCTTGTTTCTCTGCTTGAACAGCGACTTTAACGAGTTTCCCTTGCTTATCTTGGACCAAAATGTGTTGGCAGGTGCTCTCTTGGCGGGTGGACAGGGAATAAGATTTCTGGTCGAAGATGGAAACCCTGTGTTGGTGTGATGAGCCGGATGATTGGAGCCTGCACTGACCTGAAAAGAACACGAAGAATTCAATAATTTTCAATTTTCTACGAAAAACTCCAATTTTTTTTTCATGTGTGTGTGCTCTTAATTGTCGCCAAACTGATATATTTTGCAAAATCCAAGATGGCGACAACCAAAACTCATCAGTATAAGGTGTTTCATAAATCTAGTTTCGTTGACCTTTGACCTGAGGAATGTAATTTAATGGAAAATTCTGGCCCAGAAAGACTAATTTGGCGTGTAAAGTTAAGGAAACACGAAGGAAACACATTAAGGGTCTCAAAATAAGCAGAACTTCTACAGGCTAGCTGGATATGTGCGTGGCGAATCAGAGATGCGCCATATTTGGATATATTTCCCTTGCTTTCCTCGAGAAAGAATTCAAAATTGAATGCACCACTCTATTATGAAGGAACACTTACCGAAAGGCAATTCAAGTAATTCCTGGAGAGACAGAGGCAATCGTGACATCTTCATTGGGAGAGACAGCTGTTTTGTCTGGATTTGACCCAGTGGGCTCAAGGCACGAATCTGAGCGGTCAGCGGTGATGTTAACTGGAAGGTGATTTGGATTTTGTTCTTGCTTCTCCCTTGTGTAGAAACCGAGCCAAATAATTGCACGAAGTACAGTATCTGGGGTTCATATTTATTCAGGACTTCTTTCAAATACGCTGGCAGCTGAATCGAAGAAAAAGTATCAAAATTACTCCAATTTTTTAGAATTTGTTATGTCAAAAATAATATGAAAAAAGTAGTTTTAAAAATTCAAGGCACTTGCCTTGTTCCATCCCAGCTTGACCGTCATCTGCTTTCCAGTCTGTTGATCAATAATGCTTTCCAAATTCAGTTGATACTTGCTCTTTCCATTGAACTTCAGCACAGCGTCAACCTTCGTCAGGTGTTTGCAGTCTACACGTAGGTTCATTCCCCAAGTCAATGGGCTCTTCTTGGTAACAGAGATGACAAGTTGGCTCTTGGTGTAGTCGTATGTGAAGGAGATAGGGACTTCACGTTTGGTGGTTTTGCCGTTTGCTTTGTACACAATTTGTCCAATCACGTCTTTTGATTCAATGACATATCCAAAGGTTAAAAAGATTTTATTGTAAGTGGTCGACTTATATGATGGTCGTAGCAAGTAGTGGTCGATTAGCAGAGGTGCTAGCTATTACTGAGAGGTGACCACTAACATTTTTGACCATTGAAAAATATGCTTCAGTATATCAAAGTTACTTGGAGAAATGGTCGCTATCAAATGCGGTCGCTTATCTGCAACTAGACAATGGTCGCTTAATAGTGATGGTATGCTGAGATAAGTATCATGTCTCTGATGCAAGACAGTCTGAAGCGATCGATCACAGGATGACCGACTGCGCTTCAAGATATTCAGTTTTTCATGCACCTATTTCAAAAATTTCCCCAAAAAAATGTAATTAGCTCAGAGACGTGGTCACTATCAAGATGCGGTCGCTTATATACAACAAGGCAATGATCACTTACTAGTGATGGTATGCTAAGACAAGTATATCTCTTATGCAAGATGGTCAAGTCATCGCTCGCAAGAGACCTGCTGCCTAAATCTGTGTAGTCTCTTATTTATTTATTAACTTTTGAATGCACTTCAAGATATTCATTTTTCATGCACTGACCTCAGTGCGAAACTCGAGGCAAAATCTCCAACAAAAAACAACTTACTCTGTTTAGTATTCTGCTTAACATTTATTTGGATTTCAATCTGCTTGACTTGGTCTTTGGGTGTTGACTGGACACGGACGTTAGTTTGTGCAAGGGTTGTTAGGTAAGGGATGTCCTTGAATCGCAGGGACGAAAGGTCAGGAACACGTCCAGAGAGGCAGGTCTCTACACCAGTAGTAGCTTCACCATAGCACATCCTTTGAAGCTGTGGAGGAAAGAAGATAGACTACTTCAGTCATTGGGTGTACACAATATTTTCCCCACTCATATGAATTTTTTCCTTCTTGACTTCTTTCAGTGCTTGTGGTAGAATTTCTTTACTTATTGCAAGACATGATAAATGGGAAAAAAAAGCTTAGAAATATATTTAGACGAATACTAGTGAGCAAACAGGAGAGGCATGGCGGATTATTAGAGCCGGATCATTCAATGGTGAGAGCACGTGTATTGATTGGTATCAATGAACCTTGAATCTTATTACCAGCCTACATAGACAGGGAAACACTGTCCGTCATGTGCTATCAACCAGAGATTCTATTGCTTGGTCTCAATCAGTTGAATGAATCTCATAAATTTCTTTACTATGCAGCCTTCAGTGAAGGGCAAACACTGCTTTTGAATTTCAATCATCCATGTACACTTTATCGAAATCTTGCCATTCAGCTGGTAGTCTCCTTTACAGCCGTTCTTAGCGTCGGTCTCCAAATCCCTCCCCACAGCTGGTTAAAATTCCAAAAGAGACTGAAAATGACGTATATTGATAGCGGTCGATCTAAACCTTAGGAATTATCTACAAGAAAAGTCTTTTGAAAAAGTGCCTCGCAGGGAGCACAGTAACTAACCTGAACGATATGTTGTTTGTTGATTTCTAGAGGAACCTCTTGTTCGGTGATCTTGAATTGCTGGACTTGTTGGATTTCGACTACACCACATGTACCGACTGCCTGAGGTTGGGTTGGATCGGGACTTTTTATGTGGAATAAACAGAAAAACCTTTAGATTCCGCAAGTCATAAAATTTTGTCTGACCGTAAAAATGCTCGAGTGACGTTGCGTGATCGTGAAAGTGCCGTGCGTTCATTTTGATTGGATGAGCATTGATTCAGTCCGCGCAATGTGATTGGTTCAGTAGATGTCTCCAATTCCATAGCGTGACTGTGCGGCTATTTCAGTGCCGTGACGTTTCATAGTCATACAAAATGCGCTCCAAGTTGTAAATTGACATCAACGTTGGAATGTCACGCAACGTCAAATTTTAGTCACGCAACGCAGCTGACGTTACCTACCTGATTACCAAGACATCCTTGGCCTGTGTTGGGTTTTGGATAACAAAGGTGTAAGAATGACCATAGCGAGCCTTCATTTCGAATCCTTGTTGTGGCTTCATCTGAATCGTGTTCTGCAGCTTGAGTCCAACTCGAACGAACGGGGTGTAGACATGGATGGAAGCCTTGGTGAATAAGGAAATCCTTTACAAAAAAAAATGACAACAATGACATCAACATTTTTTTATTTCCAAGTAGCCATGGAAACCATAATGCTAGTTTATCTGCCAACTCTTGTTCTATCCCAACCTTGACCCATTGCACGGGACCATAGTAATTGACACATGCAGTAATTGTGTGTAATCGACCAGCCACATAAGTCATGTCAGTCATATCCTCATTAATGTTTTTCTTTTTTCGTTCGTAAAATGTGTATTTTTTGCACCCATATCACTGTGCTGTAATTATTGTTCTGGCGAATCATAATAAATATATAAATAAATACGCCGTATTCTATGTGACGGATTCAAATCATGTGGCTACTTGGATACTCATTTTAGTAGATCGTTTCCACCAGAATGCTTTACAAAATAGAATTTTACAGGTCATGAAAATTGACAATAGGAATGGCGCAAGGGATTCTGGTAGTTCAGTGTAGTACAAAATGTTATTCGATTTTACTCACTTAGCATTGACGTTCATTGAGGTTGACAGGCTTTTTGCTGAGAGAATTTTGAACAAAGATGGCTCAGATTTGATTTTGATGTTGTTATTCAAACTGGTCACCATGCTGGACACAAGGTGAAGGTGAAGAGGCAAACCAGCCAGTGTTGGTACCATCTCCCGAGCATGCGCAAACAGGAACGCTTTGGTAATACTTTGTTGGATTTGAATGCTGTCCTTGGTGATCTTCATTGCTGGAATAATATTAAAAGAATATACATGTATTTGACTATTCGATGGCAAGATGGCCTTATCGATACCCTGAAGAAACAACCTCTGGGATGATTAAACTCACAGCATGGTTAACTCACAGGTCGAATTGGAATTTAGCATGTTAGGTTTTGTGGAGGAAGAAAAACCGTAAAACCCTGGAGAAAAACCTTCGAATCAAAGGCCGGAGAGACCTAACAACTCTACTCACATGTGATGCTGAGTCCAGGAATGGAACCCGAGACCCCAGGGGTGAGAGGCAAGTGCATTTGGTACGGCTACACCTCTATTGATTCAGTCCCAAATGCGCCTTACACAAATTATCAAAGGGAGGGGATAAGAACCAGTATATCAAACATCAAATCAAAAACCAGCAGAGTTGCATGTAACTGTAGCACAACAAAATGCGCAATAAATATTTTGTTGCAACAACTCCCTTTCTTTTCTTTACCGCCCCTACAGATAGTTTCAAAGAAACCAGTCTCACTGTTCTTACACTATCAAATAGAACAATTAGTCTCACCTCCGAGTGCAGTTTGGATCTCGTTTTTCTCGCCCAGTAAGAGGCTCTTGATCTGACCGACAAGATTTTCAATTGTTTGTGGAGTAATTTTCGCGCAGATGATTTCTTGGTTGAACATCTTCACGAACATCGACACCTCGGTGTTTTTGGGAACGCTCTTTATAATTTAGACAAGAAACTAGTTATTAATTAACAGAACATGCCATTAAAAAAATGAATTATTTGATCGCGCGAAGTAGAAGCACTTTTTCAATGAACACTGTGTTCTCAGTTCCGCATTGAAGTCCATCAACACTATGCATTAATGGGTGTCTGCAGCAAATTATTGGGCGGGGGGACCTGCCTTTCTAAATATATTAGAGTAATATAGACCCCTTGCACGTGATGTCAAAGCAGCTAAATATGGAGGATAAAACAAAAGAATTTCAATCTCCTGAGAATTGGAACCTATTGTTGTGTCCTCCATATTGAGCTGCATTCGGACGTGCTGCAAGGGGTCTGTTGCTGGTTTCAATCATTCCCAAGAGAATAAATTTGGCACAACACATTCAGTGGCCATGTTGGATGACATAACAAATGAAGACACTAATACATGACAAATATTGTGTTAAATTTATCCAACATGGCGGCTACGAAAATCAGCAACAGCAACAGCTTAGATTTCTCCCTCCAGATTGATAGATGTATATGAAGCTATGTTGACGAGTAGTAATTGTTCGTTTACTTACTTCAGACTCAAAGTGAGCAGGTTTGGTAGTTGGTCGCTTAGTTGATGGTTGCCTGGATGTTGGTCTTGTTTCTGAAACAAGATATTTGATAATTGATGCTGCTATAAGTATTTCGAAATAACTCCAAAAAGGATAAAGCAGAGAAGAGAAGAGAATTAAGAGAAAAGGAGACAAGAGAAGACAAGACAATTAAAGACTAAAAGAGAAGAGAATATGGCCCCCATGGCAACGCCCCTGATTCCGATACTGAAATGAGGCTAAACCTGGGGAAATGAATCTATAATCAAGGAACATAGGGGTAATTGACAAATGCAACAAAAGGTATATTTTAAACATTACAAAAGAGAGTCTATCCCTATCTGTCGATAACGTCCATAATTTTCATCCACACTATTTCCATTCTTTAATCGATCTCTTATTCCCGTTCGATATTCTTTTTAGCTAACAATACTTACGGCTTCTTTCCGATGGGTTTTGTGGATCGCCTGACGATGGTGTGGCTGTACTGTCTTCAGAGAAGAAGTTCATGACAGAATTCCAGATGGATCTCTTCTGACGGGATTGGATCGTTGACAGCACATCTTGAATGACATCTTCTAGTCCTTCTACACGGGCTCCCATCTAAAATAGAAAATGACAAGTTTGGACTGCTTTAAAAAGAATGTTTAGGATGAGCAAATTCTATGCTCCGAAGATCAAATACTCAAAAAAATGAAATGAAAAAGAAGAAAATAAAGTCAGTTATTGAAACCTCAGTCTAATTCTTCGGTTGTCTTTCAGTTATTGATACAGTGTATCGCGAGAATTACAGCGCGATTTGAGCGATACAAAACTTATTACGATCTTGAGCCGCAAATACGGGTTATATTGACGGCGTTGAAAGAAAATATATCTCGTATAGGCCTTCGTTGCTTCGCGACTAAAGCACTCGACGCCAGATCTGATTGGAATTTAAAAGTTAATTTTTGCGGATGGAGAAGAAACGGAGAATTAACCCGGAGAAAAACCCTCGAAGCACAGGAGAGAACCTACAAGCATGAATGGAAACCCATTTAAAAATTCTCACCTCCAAGAAGTCAAATCTGTAGCCCATCAAGTGCCAGCGGAACCTTGCGTTCGTGTTTCGTGGAATGTAACTTTGTGGGACGTGCATTCTATTGATATCCAACTCAAAACCGCTAAGGAGTTTCTCTATTACAATAAAATAAAAAGAAACATTGTTTATATATGTCATGAACGGGTAACTCTAGAGGAATAAAGTGGTAATAGACCCCTTGCACGTGACATCAAAGTAGCTCAATTTGGACTATTGTTTTGTCCTCCAAATTGAGCTGTATTCTGACGTGCTGCAAGATGTCTATAAGTAATAAATAAATAAATAAAAATAATAAATAAATATAAAAATAAAATAAATAGAAATAAGCAAGCATATTTTTATGGTACGTACCAGAAAACCTTGAAATACGCGTGGCCCTGGAGTACTGGATTCCAAACTGAACCTTGGGTGCAAATCGAAGGGCAAGGCGTGCACATCTGGCTCTGTTGAAAGACGAATAGAGCACACAATACTAAGAAAAGCGCTCCCTAAAATATAACATATGAGAGTAGATCAGAGTTTCTAGTTGGTTCTCTCCTCAGCTTCGAGGGTTTTTCTCCGGGTTCTCCGGTTTTCCTTCCTCCACAAAAACTGATCAACTTCTAAATTCCAATTCGATCATGGAATGAGGGACACATGTTTGTTAGCAACTGACTATTAAGTGCTACCCTCGTAAAAAACAAGGACGGTTTTATTCATTTACAAGGATTCGTCTCCCCCTCCACCTACCCTCAAATTCTAAGAATATAGATACACTCCTATCTAAGAAATATGCTATAAAAACTTATTTGAACGTTTTTTATACCTGTGTTTCATGATATTATTATCATAGTAAGCGAACGACATGAGCTTGGAGATTACCCATGATGCAACCTGGTTGGACCTTGGCCCCTGACTCTCGAGCTCTCTTCGGACGATATTTACTAACAGTTGCATGTTCAGGAAAGTCGGTTCTTTGTCCAGCAGTACTGCTACTACAGCCATGCGCAATTCAGGGTCGTTGTTTGCGTCGGCGAAGATCTGGATGAGTTTACTGCGCAGCTGCAAGATAATGAAATTAAGGCTGAGCAAAGCGCTTTGGGAACAGGAATCGGTTTTTATTAATATCGTGGACTTTGACAAAAAGCATCAAAATTATTTTTCCAGCGGAAAAAAAAAATATTGGACCAAACTCTGGATTCAGGTCACCCATCCACATACCAAAATCACCGAACCGGGCTTGACTCTTTCGTTTCAATGAGTCAACGATTTTTCCAGTGGACCACGGTTTCTTAAAAAATCGTCAAATTATCGTCGAAATTTTTTTTTCTTTTTTTTTTCTTTTTTCAACACGTAGGAAATTTTGAAAACAGCAGCATCCATCTATTAACTAGAGCTTCTTTCTATATAACTACTTACTCTGTCTTTGTTCATGTGGACCATCTTCCTCAAAGCCCAGATACACTCTACTCGTAATCCCGTTGATAGCTGGGTGTTCATAAGGAGGCTAACAACAGTAGCTTGGTGCTCAGGGAATCCAGCATTACCGATGGCCTTCAGGTACGTCAGTTTCTCTTCCTCGTTGGTGGCTTGCTTGATTTTGCTCTCCAAAGTCTAGGGAAAAAAACAAAACAGGTCAATATACGCTTACGCTCTAAGCCGGAAATGAGTTAAAACAAAAGAATGAAAACGAGGTCTAAGGGCCATAATCTAATAAAGACAGGAAATGAAATATCTAAAAATTCCGTTCACCTGAAAAAAGCTCGTTTACAACAATAGACCATGTACTGCCATCTTATGAAATGAGATTAGTTTGTGATTGAAAAAAACGGCTGTATTCAATACTACATCCGGCTTAGATCAGAGTGACATTTCATCTGTGATTTATCTAAACTGACAACTCGAGAAATGATTTTCGAAACAAAGAGTGAAGTGCCGCAGGTTTCGATCAACAATACTTTGCGCGATTAGTAGTTCGCTCAACTAAGAAAACATTCCACGATACATTTTCATATTTTCGTTTACAGTCTGCATGGTCACAAACTCATCCTTTAAGGAATTCTGGGACACAATAGGTAATTTCCTCAAACATGATAAGCTCGGAAACACTGCTGAAAGTCTGTGGTAAATAGTTCATAAGTCGAAATCCAAGTCGTACTAATATCATGAAGTTTGCTAGCCTACCTGGCGAGCATTGTGAAGAGAGGTCTTGATATCTGTACTCTGCTCTGCTTCGGGGCGCTTGGAGAGCCTGTTTACCAAGGCACTATAGGACAAGAGACATTGACGACGAAGACACATGTTGCTCTTAACGCCTGGGACATTCTCACACATGTCCTAAAAGATAAACAAAACAAAAAGAAAAGAAAAGAAGAAAATGGAATTTTTTTCAATGATGAATCTTGATTCCTGAGACGATGATCTTTTGGTTTAATTAAATTCTCCTCCGCTTAATTTGGTTGTGAGAACGTAAATTCATGGGACATTTCGTAAAATAGGGGACCATTGGCTACAATCATCTTATATTGCCGAGGACTATAAGCAAGGTCATCATTTCACATCGTTGAACATTTGAATGAGAACTTGCGAATATTGTAGCGAAACTTTTCAATTTGTCCGCCATCTTGAATTTAGCTTAGAAACCTGGCATTTGACAAAGGAAGCCCAAAACGTTTAAAACAATACAGGGATCCCGCGTGAACGACAGCACTACTTTAAAGGGGTCTTATCAGACACCCCAATAACAAGCCACGTATTATTAGTACTCACCAAAAGAGTGTCCACGTGGACCGGCTGGACGTTTGGGACAAAAACAATGCTGATCATGACACGTCTTAACAAGGGCAAGGAAATTGAAGAACACTTCTTCTTCAGGAGCAACATGACTTCCTTTGTACCAGCAAGAGACAGAGCATCGATGCAAAGATTCCTGAAACAAAATCAATGAAAGAGCTCTTATTTATGGCCTGAACAGCGTTCCAAACAATGCAAGTCGACGCAAAAAACTTTCTTTTGTTTCTACCACAGGAATCCCAAATTTACATTTTGTAAGTTTTTAGTTAAAGACCCTTCAATGTAAAGGTAAATTTCTTTATTCAACGTACTTGGAAGTCTCGTCTTTTATCTGTGACATCTGTTGGAAGGCAGCCTCCAGCATTGGTTCGTCACACATTCTTAAGTGTGCAACAAGGTCTGCGACAACCTGTGGGACCACGTGACTTGAGATATCCTTCTGAGCCTCGGTTTGGAGCTTTTGAAGAAGCTGCTGCACCTGAAAATGGATCAAACGATCAGATAATAATAATATTTATTACTTATATTGCGCGATTTTAACATGTTAATATGATCAAATGCGCATAAATCAGATTAAGCGTTGGATTTCATAAGAGAGAGAGAGAGAGAGAGAGAGAGAGAAAGAGAGAGAGAAAGAGAAAGAGAAAAAGAAAAAGAAAGAGAAAGAGAAAGAGAAAGAAAAAGAGAAAGAGAAAGAAAAAGAAAAAAGATTGGAAGGAAATAAAAAAATATGTGTTGATGGTCGCAATTGCAAGTACGCAAAGACGCAAGGACGTAACGATGCAACAATGCAAGGAACTCAAGAAAGCACGGAAGCAAGGACGCAAGGAACTTAAGAAAACAAGGAAGCATGAAAGGAAAGAAAGAAAGACAAGTGGAAGGACGGGAAAGAGGGATAGAGAGAGATAAACAGTGACTGTAGAGAGAAAGGGAAGATGAAGTAATCAGAACGGAAAAATGTAAGAAAGAGCAAAAATGAGAATTGGTATAAAAAGTCGGCAAAAGTTTTACTTGTAAGTACGGTTATTTCTGCAATCATTTACCTTTGTTTTGATTTGTGCCTTGTAGGCCTGATTTTGTTTCACTTCATCTTCAGGGTGAACAAGCTTGAAGGTCAAAGCAGTATCAACGGCTGATTGTATCGCTTCTGTTTAAAGAGAAAAATAATATAAATAATGGTAATAGAACTGAGTTGAGTGCAATTTGGGCTGAAATCACAAGAGTGATTACAAAATTGCACGACCGCGCAGCCGGAGTGCAATTTGTTAATCACGAGTGTGATTTCTGCCCAAAATTGCAAGACACTCAGTTCTATTACCTATTAATCATTTCCATTTTGAAACTTAATATATTAAAATACTCAACAGTTATATGTAGCTTCAAAAGTGATTGTTTGACAAAATGATGCAATTAATGATTCAAAATAGTGCAATTAATGCTTAAATCGCACACTTTGTAGCCAATCAGATTGCAGGATTTGCTAATGATTTCAAAATGGATATGATTAATGCTTAAATCGCACACTTTGTAGCCAATCAGATTGCAGGATTTGCTAATGATTTCAAAATGGATATGATTAGTAATAATATTCATCTTTTCAATATGGATTATAACTGCACAGCTAAACATATTATGCATGTGCTTTATTCATTCATTTTAAATTCTAAAAAAAGGTCTTAAAAAAAACTGACGTTTAAAATATTTTGATGTGTTTGGAATACTGATTACAATCTCTGATGACTTTCTAGTGGATTGCAATTGTGCTACAAAATTTGAGAATCCTGGATTGACACAGATACATATACTTACCCATAGAATGTGACGAAGACTGGGCCTGGTACTTCAGTTGCTGCCTGCAAAGAAAAGAAGAAAAATAGTCATGTGACTTAAATAACGGACATTGAAAGCTTTCTTCTCGCCTCCTCTCTCTTCCCCATTTTGGGGAATCAAGGATGGTGTCAGCGGTAACACTCGCCTGTATCACCTCTGGGGTCTCGGGTTTGATTCCTGGACTCTGCATCACATGTGAGTAGAATTTGTAAGGTATCTCCCTTGATCATAATTCGAGGGTTTTTCCCCGAGTTCCGTTTTTCCTCCCTCCGCAAAACCTAAATTCCAATTCGATCTGTGAGTTAACCGTGCCCAGACCTGAACCACACCAAACGCCAGCCTATTTTTCTCACTGCGAATCACTCTGAATTGTAAGTCAGCATCCCCTCTTTTCATCATCCAATCTCTAGCCAGTATGAGAGATCATATATAGAATTGTTAATTGTGACGTAAATTGAATTAAAAAACGACTTCCGGGTCCAAAACGAAATGCAGTTTTATAAAGATTTTTCTTACTTTTTCTTCATGACAGAATTTATTATCTAATTGAAGTTCTAATTGTTTCAGGTTTAGGTTAAATTATTGAGAATTATTTTCGCTTTTTTTAACGTTTTTATGAGCAGTTGGACCCGGAAATACGTCACAACGATCTATACCTCCAAGATCCCTATTCGTTCCCAGGTTTTACCTGACTTTAGCGACGACCTGGCCAGCCAGCTCAGACATAGGTGTAAACACATGTTGTTCCTCAGCCATGGCTTTGAGTAAAAACCTGTTTTGAAGAACAGCTTCGACTTGTCCTGCATGACGAAGGTAAGGAACGTATCCGAGGCTCTGGAAAAAAATAGAAAAATGAATATGAACTAAAGCTGCTTCTAAAATATAGTGCTATCCAATTCACCGAATACTGAATCACTGAGTTCAATGAAGCATGTTGTAACACGAGCATTGAAAAACTTCTGCAAAAGTATGCAAATTTGACTCATTTGAAGTCAAATGGACTTTATAAAATGCCAAAACTTAAAGTCCGTTTTTTAAACTTAAGGCTATTTCTGTCATTTTATCTATGTTGATACACTGTCGTCTTGGTCTCACAAAAGTATACTCACGAAATCTTTCGCATATTCTTAGTTCAACTGGCGAAAGTTTCTTTTCTCACTAAAAACGCTCTTGAATATTCTTGGTAAACGTGCTGAGATGCACACTTGTTATACTATTTTACACATTAGACCTTTTTGCTCTATCACTATTTTCGACTTCGTGCGCTTTAAGAACAATAGGTGCATCAAAGATTGTATGGAATTTGAACATCTTTAGAATTTGAACAAAAGATGCTTGTATTTCATTGTTGTTGGACAATAGTTGTAATCAGGTCATAATTTCAGCATACGTAAGTGTTGTGCATTGGTATGGCCCGACTCATTGTTAACCACAACAATGATTTTAATCTTATGTTGCCCAGATTTAACCGCGCGACACAGGGATACCATACTTATGCTTTTTGACATGATAAGGAAAGGTGACCCAGTGGTCGCGCCAGGTTTTACCGCGAAACACAGGGATACCACATTCATACGTTTTGACATGATAAGGAAAGGTGACCCAGTGGTCGCCCCAGGTTTTACCGCAAAACACAGGGATACCACAATACCTTTTGACATGATGGACAAAGGTGTCCCAGGAAGATGTTTTCCTTGATGGTTGGTCTTGAGGCACAGTTCTCATACTGGATAGTCTTGGTCACATGACAGACTTGGTCCTGGTGTCCTGTCTGGTTGACTACCTGGGGGATGACGCTGTACACCACGGGGCAGTTCCCGACGATAGTGGGCTAACAACAGAAAACATTCTTGTTAGAAAATATGTTAAGAATTAAATTTTGTCTAATCTTATATAGGTCGAAAAATTTTTTTATTTTTTTTCCTGAAAATCATCATAGAAGGCAATCAATAACAAATCGAAATACTGTCGTTTAGGGCTTTCGTAAAAAAAAAAAAAAAAAAAAGCTAAAATGAATATACGAAATAAATATTAGAAATTTACTTGCTAACTATTTGCCTGAGAATTTTAACCTCTTTTCGCTTGTACGTAATCGATAACAGTTCGGAATACTCAGTGTCGTTTTAGCGGGCTTACGCATAATTTGATAAAATGATACCTGAATATTTTTATGAAATTTCATTCGCTAAGAGTTCGTAATAGGTAAGTAACAATAGGCAAGGACAAACAATGGGCAATCGATAAACAATCGTTGAATCTTCGAGTGACAATCAATACATTTTCGTACCTCTTTTTGCGAGATGACCAAAGGAGTCTTAGTGGTTAGGGTCTGCTTGGGATCCTGACCTTCAACTTTAGGTGCAATCTGGAAAAGGTTGATAATACCACGCTTGATGTTACGGCACCATTCAGGGTCATTCTGGCTCACACGGATAGTCTTAACTTGTCCACTTGTGGAGAACACTACATCGATGGGATGTTGTTGAAGCTGTGCTATGGCTTGAGGAACGGCCTCAATTGGTGTCTCACGTTCACTTCTCGACACTTCAAGCTGCACGATCTTGACGTTTTCCAGCTACAAGTAAACGAAAAGGAGAATGAAATGAATATGTCTTTGCGTGACATTCCATCAAGTCACAACGTAATGATATATTGCGTTACTATATTTTAGAAAAAAAACAGTCTTACATTCGAGGTAAATTTGCATAACAGCGTTGCATAACAAAGATTGCCAGTGTATTGCAGCAAATTGCGTATGCTTAGCAATAGGTTGAACTTTTTACATTGTTGCATTGTAGCAAGTACCATTATGCAACAATGAGGATAACGATTCATTGAGTTACGTTACACTACATTGCGTTACATTTACCTTGATTTGGGCCTCTTCTCTCTTCACCATATTCACTTGACAGTCACATCGTAGCCGCAGTCCAATTTGCTTGCTTGCACCTCCAGGGATGGAGTGCACCACTTCAGTCTCGTACTTGAAGGTGTAACGCTTTCCTTTCTCGAAAGCTGTACAAGAGGAAAAAAGATATCAATAGTCATAAGATGAGGCATAAAAACCTTTGCAACACATATATAAGGTTCGCAACTTTGGCCAATGATATAGCACACGGAATATTGACGAAAAAAGAAAGAAAACAAATGAAAATATGAAGAAAATAAGAGAAAACTTTTCCGTGTATATTATGTCACCGGCAAAAATCTATATGTTCGATTCCATGTCGCATTAGAGGTATTTGACATATAACTTGCGACATACGATTATAAGCGACATCCGACATACGACTTTCGACACCACGATAAAAGAAATACGATTGTTACAAATGAGCTACGAATCCCAAAATCTTTGAAAGCCATACCGATAACCGATATGCGACATGCGATAACCGACATGCGACAAACAAACGACGACACTGCGAGACATACGATTGTTACATGCGTGCTACTAATTCAAATATCATTGAAAACCCAAGTAAAATATCGAGAGATAAAAATGGTTACTTACCGAGAGGAAAGGCGTCTGAAAAAAAGAAAAAGAGGAAGAAAAATGAGCAAATAAAGATAAAAAAAACTTTTCATAAAGATATAGATGGAAAATCTGCATGTTTGAACTTAAGAAAAAAAACATTTCTAAATACCTATTTAAGAAAATGAAAAATAAATTTGGTCGAAGATGCAGCACATATAAAAAAAATCTTAACGGCACTAAAAAATTTCTTAGATCAAATTTAGATGAAGATAAGATAATGAAGCTGCATGGAATAAACTGCAGTAAACGGTCAATGTAAAAAGTCAGGATTTTAAAAACAGATAAAAGAATAGATGGAAAACGTTGTACATACGTGTAACAGCCACCAAGAGCAAGAATACCAAAGTAGTCTTCATGTCTCTTTTACTTACTCGCTCCACCTGGAGTATGAAACCGCTATGAAACGAACACGGTCTTTATACCCTGGTTAAAGGAACCCTGGTGTTCGGCAAATATATCCCGACGTGACTTAGCACCAACAGGAGAAAGTGTTATCTGATGATGAAGCATTTTTGAGCAGCACCAACCTGCGGTGTTCAAGGTGAACCAGACATGTTAAGGGGAGGTCTCCCTTCATTTTTGGACAGAAAATTGAAATGTTTTGGCTCGTGTTAATTAATTTCAGACTAATCTTAAGCTTTGTAACCCAGAAAGACTAAATATTTCGAGATTTGTAGCTTCGTGGGTGACCATTCCATCCATGCATTTATAGTAGCATCTCCTAAAATGGAATTGTGAAATTTTGTAGAGTCGTGCATATCGGATTGTCAAGCATGCATGCAACATTTCTTTCTTGTTGTAGCTCATCCCCAGGGGGTAGAGGATAGTCATGTACCTTTAAAATATGTTTTTGCTATCTTTTTGCTAAATGGTCAACTTTATAAAACTTTTAAGAAAAGTTGGTTGGTGGAGTTAAGACAACATTTGGGGTGAAATTATACAGTGAAAATAAGAAGTGTGGCGAAGCAAGGGTGGAGTAGCAGCAGCTAGGGTAATATATCTGTACAGCTACAGCAATACTTATTAATAATAAAAGTCCCAACGTTACACCCAGCATTTAGGCAACATGTATTTGTTGCGTCAAATGTTGGGAGCGTTTGTCATGGTCTCCTAACAATGTTGGGATGTGATGATGTTGGGTGAATGTTGGGGTCCTTTGTCATGCAGGGGTTTTTTTCCACGACACGTGCCCAACATTCTGCATGACAACAAATGTTGGGTCAAATGTTGGGATGCTTTGTCAGGTCCTTTGATTTTTCACTTGGATGAATCGTTAAAGGCAAAATGTGACTTTTATGTACGTGTTATCAGAGAAGGATGAAACTGCATATCCCTTAGGGGGATCCCACAGGTGAATTGTCTAGGGATAGTGCAAGCTAACCTTGGCCGTTTGACGTCTTTTTGGCCACCTGAACGACAAAAACAAAGCTGGCAAGTTTGAGTATATTTGTCGAGAATTTTCGAGGAGTTTTCTCTTTTGTTTATAGAATCAAATTAAAACAAATCTGTTTGTTTTGACTTCATCATTTAATGTAACACATCTGGTGATGTGGCGTAAACGAGCAGGTTAAAATGACAAAGTCCAAAGACTAAAGCAGGACTTCGGGAAAACAAAACACTCCGACTGCATGATGTAGCCTGTTAAATACTACAAATTTAGGTGATACATCGTCTGTTGATTTTTTAGGGGAGATTCTCTCTGCAAATGTTTGTTCCAATCTACGTTTCGACCATCCTTGGTTGGTCTTCCTCAGGATTCAATGTCGTAGAATACGTTTTCGAGTACTGCATTCCATGGCTCAAGATTCGCGCATGTGTTAAGTGGAATTTTCCCGTTATGAATGGATCGTATTGTTTCTATTGTCTCTCAGAATTTCCGTTTGTCGTTTGTTTCTCGCCTGAGAAATTATCTTGCTCTCGATAGATTACTCGATATATATTTTTCACATTTTTTTAGTATGGCAAAAGAATGGGTCTGCAAAAGAATGGGTCTGCATCACTGCGGATTGGATAACGTGCAGGAATAGAGAATCGACCTGAATCAGATTGTATATAACCTATTTATAGGAATAAAAAAATCTATACCACTTTCCGATTAAACTAGAAAACCCACTGATTTGATGGGTGCTTCGTAGTCACGTACGCGTTACCCTTCTTTGCCAGCACAGTACGTAAGTCACGTGACTGCAGTGTACCAAAGGACCACCTCTCTATAAGTCCTATCACGTCATCGGGACCACCAAATAGAAAGCGTAGTTGGACTGTTATAACGTGCTAAAGTGGACCATAACAGCTACTATTAAAATTGATCTATCGAGCCAAAACATGCTTTCACTAGCAGGAAACCGGTACTTAACACTGAAGTAAGTCTGTAATGGATGGGTAAGGATAGAAAGGTCAGACGGACACACTAATGGCGCTAACAGTACACGGGGATATCCTGACAATAGATACAGAACACTCATCACGATCACAAAGTCCATCGTTCATGTTGACTCATGCATGGCTGTTGGGGCAGGTCGGCCAGGTCATGTTCATCACCCATACGAAGGATAAAATGCTGACGGTCAAATGTGCATTTACGAAAAGGATTTTTCTTTTTCGTGGCCTTAAAAAGTGAGGATAAAATCTTGTGTATTATTATTTAGCCTGTAAACTAGCATGAACTATATAAGTAGGTTTGGGAAGCACGGGTGGCGTGTTAATACTCGCCTCTCACTAATGCACCCCGGGTTCGATTTCCGGACATCAGTGTCGTGTGTGAATAGAGCGGCTTGTTCGTTCTCTCCTTTGCTTTGAGGATTAACGTCTTTCTCCGGTTCTCTGGTTTTCCTCCCTACACAAAAACATCTTCCAAATTTCAATTTGACCATGGACCAAGGGGTACAGGTTTAAACATTACACTGCTACATTCGAATAACAAGGACTATTTTTAGTGGCAATTTAATGTAATAGAGCGAAAACACTAGAACCATGAAATAAAAACAAAATAGTTACTAACTAATAGTTTTTATTTAGTGACTATTTAGTCAATATCACTCAACCAGAAACAACAAATACAAAAGGAAACAATACCTCATTACAACTTTACTTGTCTTTTATAGTAACTAATAGTCGCTAAATAAGAACTATCACACACTAACAATTTGATTTTGTTTCATGGTTCTAGTGTTTTCGCTCTAATGAAATAGCCACTATGTAACTCAGGTGAAGTAACTTGCTGACGCTTTCTGTGAACCTTGAACTGCATGCTATTCAATACGGCAGGGAAGTATTCAACACCTCCTTGTAAATCAAGCATTTTAACAAGACAAATTTATGGAAAAGGTGTATATCACCGTATATCGCTGCTGCTTTTGTCTTTTTCTATTGGTTGCTCCATGCGTTCATAAGACAGTTTTCCATAGTTGTATTCATAGAAAGCTAGGAACGAGACGAAAACGAGAAGAAATAGTTCTGATGTACTATGAGGTTAAAGAGGGTTAGAGAAAAGGGCTCAAGAGATTTTCATATAAAATTAAATTCATTAAAAAAAAATCAAAAAAGGGTAGTAATCCCTCCGCCTGGACCCTCCGGTTCTAACCGTTATTACCAATACTGGTAACGTAAGTCCGAAAAACTGATCGACGTTATGGATTTAGTTATATGCAAATAAAAAAATAAAAAAGATATGAACCTGAAATAAAAATCCCACAAAGCGGTTTTTGAGACGTTTTTAGTGATGATGAACTAATGATACTGAAATAGAAAGCCTACCAATGGCGCTTCGCATTTTAGTTGGTATAATGTTGTCCCATCTCAAACCGAAATTGTTTAATAGGAAAATAGTATGTTAAAGTTGGCTCCAAGTCATATCAATGTATCTACTCAAACATTGCCAGTAAATAAAAGAATGATAATCAAGGAAAGTTTAAAAGTACTGGAAAAAATGGGAAAACATTTATCCGTACCCTAAAAGAGTATACTATTGTAGTACGAGACCTAACCACTTACACTGAAAACTCAGAAGGGACTGGGCGCAAGATCTACCCACAATGCCCTTCGCGCAGACGATATGATTTTCATGTGTTGAAAATAAAGACAAAATCTCTGCTCGTCTGAGCACATTCCGGCGCTAAAATATAAATACACTTTGAATTCTTATGATAGGAAATGCAATCCGGCCGCGAATATTGGACTAGACCTAATTATCCTTGCATAAACTCATTTGCCAGATTTGGGGCTTCCATAAAAATAGAAATGTTGTGTAAACATCGAGCAAACTTCATATTTATGTTGGTGTAATGTGCCTATCGCGCGCTTTGACAAAAGACGAGTGCGTTTCCTTTTTTGGATCGGATAATTAGCTGTTTTGATCTTCAGAAGCGGATCGCACCATCAAAATATGTTTTTCATTATCCTCGAAATTTATAGTATAAGTTTCGGTAATTATAGTTGTTTGTGTCAGGGAATTTAGTTTGACTTTCTCACTAAATAATAAGCTCTCATTCAAACCATGAATATACATTTTTCTGAGATTTCTTTTTCTTCTTTTTTTGCCGTTGATGGTCGTCAGATAAAAACCGAAATATCCGTGGAAATAAAAATGATAAGTCTTCTCGTAATCCTTTTCTTGATTAATTTTTATGTCTGGAGAAACATTTTCCGTTTTCTCAGATGTTTTTCAAGTAAGCAAAAAAATACTCAGTGTTATATGTCAGGAATTGGTTTATTTTGTCTTTACCGTCGAGGTTTTCCTTAATCAATTTGATCTGAAGGAGAGAGGAATATCGACATGCTCGGTGAACGACAGGTTCTAAGAGTCCGATCCATCAAACATGATCAGTTCGAGAGCAGTGTTTGAAGTACAGTGAAATGGCGGTCCATCTCGAGAGGCTTACTAAACGCGTTGACTTGAACTCGAAACTTTGAGAACAAAAATATAAAAGTGGTCGTATTTTGAAAGGCTTCCCAAAGCATTGATTTGTGATTACGAAGCGAAGAGTTTTGGCTGAAAAACTACGTCTTCCCCCGTTTTCTATTAGGAAAAACTTGGATAAAAACAGAAAGAAAGTCTAAAATTGAGCTGTTTATAAAATAAAAGCGGTTGCTCGTGAGTGAAGAAGTCGGTTCGGACTGAAAACAATCAAAAAGTGGTCGGTTAATCGGTCGGAGTTGGTCGTTTACTGGTCGTCTAAGGAGTTTGCGTGTATGTAATCTATAAGTTCAACGATTCTTTTCTTTGGACTTATCTTTTTATTAATTAAACTTTTTTGATGAGTTTAACCGAGATGACCCATTTCTTTCATCATTACTTATCTCCTGTACGCTAGCTCGCGTTACGCTGTTCCCAGCGTCGTCTGACTCATTTACATCCAAATCAACATTCAACTTCTATCTTTTGTTCTCGTGATCATTTGTCCCATTCAATGATCATTTTCTTTTATTTTCGAGCGTTAAAATTCTTCCAAACCACGTGTCATCGTAAACGACGTGAACCTGGACTGTTTATTACAGCTGCGCATGCGCAGTGGATTCGACTATCCACGAGCTACACACATTCAACAATCAATTCAAAAACTCAAGGCTTTTTCAAACTCAAACTATTCTACAAAAATAAAGCTGATTTACAATATAATTTCATATTTTTTACAACCTTTATATACAACTTTGGCTAAGAAGACCGTTTTTTCTTGGCACTTATATATTATACGATTCATGTTTTGTTCAGTAATGTCTGTGTAAACACTACTATTTAATGGTTTTATTTCACCGCAACGAGAGACACTCGAAGCTTTCCAACGTGCTTTCAAGAGTGAGTTTTTTTACATTGTTTCATTTCAATTATGCATAACTTGGTTGTAATTTACCGGTTTTCTGGGCGCCGAAGTCTTGATCAGTTTAGTCGATTTTAATTTTAAACCTGTATAATTCCATAGACCCAGAGAAATATAGTTTTTTCTCAGGAAAAAAAAACACAAATCTGAACAAAGCATTTCGTTACTTTGTTAGGTTTTCGTCGTATTCTTTCAAAGGCGTGACGCAACACGATTCGAGATTGTCAACAATACTTCTTGAGGCAAAATATGAACTTCTAGCACTTGCAAGGTCGTAAGCCTTTTCTGTAGTCTTTGCTCATCGCGCAGAGAATCAAAGGATTTACTGCACTGTTCGTGTAGAATAGAGACAATACAACGACCAATCCGATCTCCATGGCTGCTTGATCCTTTCCCCCGTGGTGTCCAAACTCTAATATGAGAACATAGATGATATATGGAAGGGAGCACAGCGTGAAGGCGATCACAATAAGAATCAGCATTTTTACGAGCTTACGCTTTTTTTCCAACCGAGCGTGCGATTCTTTAGTGAGCCCAACGACGTTCTTGTGGATGATCCTCACCTTCCATAGAGTCCGTACGATTCTAAAATACGAATACGCGATAATAAAGAATGGAACAGAGACGATTATCGTGATGACAATCATGTGTGATCTCCTATGTAGCTTGTTTGGCCAGAAGGGATAGCAAATCTTCACACCCTGATCAGTAGCTATCAGTTTGAGCAAAAACGAAGTAGGTAGACCACAAATAAGGTAAGAAAGTATCCATATAATCACAATAGCCACCTTGGCTTGGCCTTTTGTAAAGCGCTTTTTCGGAGTAACGACGGCTCTGTATCTATCGACACTAATGATTGTCAGAGTCATAATGGACACGAGTAAAAAGACGTCTCCAAGCGGAAAGAATATCTTACAGGCCAGTTCACCGAACGGCCAGGACGCTAGTTCCTGTAGGAGTCCAACTGGGAGACTTAGGACGAGAACAGCGAGATCAGACAGTGCTAAATTAGCGATGAGAAAGCTACTCGTTGTCTTGTTTGGTCCTTGTTGCATGACACCATATATAACGATACAGTTCCCAAAGAACCCGACAATAAATACAACGGTGTAGAGAACAAGCATAAAAATGATATATGTTGGTAAGGTTTCTTGGAACGGCAGTTGAGCAGCTAGTTCGTCTTCGTAAGGTACTGTCTCGTTTGTGTAATCATGATCGCTCACCATCGAATCGAAATCTTCCGACGCCATTCTTCTCGATATCCCACAAATCAAAACCGTTTAAAACTTTCCAAGCTTTGCTCCAGGGTTTTACGACTGGTCAAATGTACGACAAATTTATAGTTTCTGTCCTCTGAGGTTGTTAGCGTTAGATGCTCTCGCGACCAAATACGAGTGAACGTGTCGACGAGCAAGTTTTGATCAAAGAATGCAAGCAATTATCTCTCGGATCTTGGCAGTCGGACTCTGGGCTAAAGTTTCCTTTGGCTGGGCGGTAATTAGAATGCCCTTCATTTCGCGTTTATCTGATTTTACGTTTGAGTCCACTGTCACCTACAACGGAAGTCCTGTCTTGTGCACAGAGCCCCATAAGAAGGTTAAGACTCCAGAAATTACCTCCAGTTAGTGGTAGTTTGATCTGCGATGGGAGAATCTGTTAGTTGAGTAAACAACCAGCGCATGTTAAGCTTCTGTTCCCGTCGATGTCTCCCAGCGACTGCGCGAATTTTCACGAGTGTTATCTTTTTAAGACCCGATACTTCGTTCTGGACGTAGAGGAATGTTCTTAATACAAAGTCAACAACACCAACAAACTGCGCCGATGTTTACCTAAGGTTTTGCTGCTTTTTACATCGGCGCTAATGACCTCGTTCGGTTGGCGTCATCTGGGATATGTCCACTCGGTATCATGGTTCAGTCATCTCTGTCAAGATCCTCATCAATCCTGATTAATCTCGGGTAATAGCAACCTCCCCTCGTTCACTGTCAGCCTAGTCGTCGATATTCCTGGCGATAGCTAATCAATTCTGCGCGTTTAGAGTGGTGTTTTGTTGGAGCCTTTCGCTCAAATTGCCCGAATTAGACCCGAAGTCGCCTTAACACGTCCATGTAGCTATCGGTTGACAAGCCATGAAGCTTACTTCAAACGAAGTGAATGAGATCTTGGGTGCCGCTTTGTCTGTATGCTTGACCACTTTGATAAATCAACCACCGATAACGTAGGAATGCCGGATATTTGGGTGCTTCTTGTCCAAACGCTCACGCAATCGCTATCATTGGTTTTTTCGTACTGTCCTTTCTGGCTATTTCCTCGCCGTTTTGGATATCAAAGAACAAAAAATACACCTTTCTTTCAAAGCGCGCAATCCACAATAAGATAAAACTCTAGTTCTTCGCTTAGATACGATCTTCGATCCACAATAATTTGGAGTTTCAGTCCTTTACTATAAATGATTGTCGTACGATACAATGCGCGGAAAGCAACAGCGCGGTACACCATCGGCAAACTTCTTGCGGTGCAGCTCATCAACTCTGATGACTGTTTATGCAATAAATCTTTATTGAAAGTACCATCGGGTGAAACCAAGAATTTGTTTAAACAAAAAGCGCGAGGTTTTTATTTCTAGTGATGGTATTTTTTTCGCGTTCTATATTTATCCAAGGCCGTCGAACTCTGTCGACAAGTCTCTTCTCGTGGTTGGCTCTCGATTCTGTTATCGTAATTTGATACCGACCATGTGTTGAAGGAAAGATTAAAATGAGGTTAGTACTACCGTTTAACCTTCAAGAAAGAAGTGTTTGTCGATACGAGGAACTACTCATGTATGAGCAAAAGATCGATAGAAGTACCAGTTATCAGCTGGACTACCAGGATGGTGAGGAGAAGAGGGAAAAACAACACAGAAAACTTAACAGATTACACTCAATCAGTCGTTCATCTTGAAAGCATCACCTTTATCTTGGATCTAACCGTGGGTTCGATTCTAACGCCAGTTTGAGGATCAAATTGCTTGGTGCCACGACCACGTGCTCACTTAACTAGCTTTTCTCTCACGCGCTAACGCAAGATATATACATAAAAACTAAATCGATTTGTACAAAAAAAAAAAAAACTGTTTAACAAACGATAGACCAAGAAAGACCAAAAATATTATGAGATGAGGGGTATTATTTTTAGCGATAGAAATAAGGCGTAAATATTTTTAAATCTATTTTTCCGACGTTTTTTTTTATCATTGAGTGGGCTCCCTGTGGGCGGACTAAGATCCGGCTAAATTTAGCAAATTAGAATTGATGAATGAATGGTAAATTTGAACTATTAGCGACCAATCCTACATTCTAATGTGATAACTAAAAGCGGAAATCATTTTTCAGTGAAAAATAGTTAAAAATAGTATTCTACACTCATAGTGAAGTAAAGTGGACAGGTCTAGTCCATGCTTTGGCGGCAACTTCTATGCCCCCTCCATGCAATCAACAACCCACCAACTCTCTTATATAATAGATCTTGTATAGTCCTGGTATTATACAAAAAATTGTCTCGCGAATACTGGATTAATAGCGCAGTGAATGGTAACATGAATCATTGTGAACAATTCGTCTTACAAGAGTTTTGTAGAGTCTGAGTAACGTGTGTTAGTAGTGAGCATGAAGTTGTAAATTTATTTGTAGAAATTTAATATTGATTTACTCTGCTAAGAAGTGTAATATTAACTTTTCAATATTTGTTCTTTTCTTTTGTTTCATTTCATTTTTCCCTTTTCCTTTGTTTGGTTTCTTCTTTTCTTGTTCGTTTCCTTCTATTCTCCCTTTTTTCACTCATTCATCCATGCATCCATTCATCCATCCATCCATCCATCCATCCATCCATCCATCCATCCATCCATCCATCCATCCATCCATCCATCCATCCATCCATCCATCCATCCATCCATCCATCCATCCATCCATCCATCCATCCATCCATCCATGCAGTCATCCATCCATCCATCCATCCATCCATCCATCCATCCATCCATCCATCCATCCATCCATCCATCCATCCATCCATCCATCCATCCTTCCATCCATCCATCCATCCATCCATCCATCCATCCATCCATCCATCCATCCATCCATCCATCCATCCATCCATCCATCCATCCATCCATCCATCCATCCATCCATTTATGGATTCTCTTTCTTTCTGGTATGTGATGATTTGTAACTCGAGACTGACACGTCCCATTTTCTTCTTCATACTCTATTATGTGCCCAACACTTGTGATAACTCCATTTATCGACTGCATAGATATCAAGTTGAATAGAGTAACTTACTTACAAAATAAACCTCTATTAACAGCCACTTTCACATCACAATCAACAAAATCACCCTTCATTTAACGACCAACTAATGGTCGCTAAATAAAGGTTTTGTAAGACAATATCAGCAGGATAATCATCAAAATAAGCGTCAGTGGGTGAGTAGGCTTAAACATTTTTGAGAAGCTCGACTGGTCTGCAATGCTCTTAATGCAAATGATTAGTTCAGTTCCTAACACGAATTTTAAGTTGTGTTTAATGACTCGTATCCTGTAGTTGAGATTATACCATTAGACGTATTTACAGATGCCCTTTGGCAAACCTGTAGAACGTAAGTGCATTCACCCTAATGTAAATATACCATGAAAGTAAAACAAAATGAAACACGATAAAATTGAGTTAAATGCAAATAAAGAATCAAGTAATTAGAAAATCATATTTGACGGTTAAATATAAAGAGACAGGTAAGACGCTAAAAGGTTCAGGTGTAAAATTCTGTAAGGGGAAAAATAGAAGCGGATAAATTATCTTTATTGAGGAAGCCAAATTCACTGAGGAAGACAAATTATATGAAGATAAAACAAAAGTCCAGCTTGTTCCACAAATAATAAGCCATTTACTGCGTGAATAGAATTGCAGTAATTCTAGCTCTGACAGGTTCAGTTTTGAAGGAAAGAAATTTGACTACTCTTTATCTACCATGGCACCGTTTTGTCCCAAATTTGACGAGTGAATAGGATTAATTTTAGAAATCTTAGGCATGAAATATTGAGAAAATAATCAAGTTGGCAAATATTTGACAGCAAGAGTGATTTCAGCAGACTTCAACAATCTTTGTCTGGATAAAGGTTTGGACTCGATTAAGTAAATTCCACTGACACTAAATGAGCTTTTTTTATTTTTCTCATTTTTAAAATTTGGAAATTTGTGCAAAGATATTGTTTGGCATATGGCTGGGGTAGAATGTATTATACTGGGACGATATCAAGTGAGTCTTTTACAATCTAGGTTCTTTATCCCTCTATCAATCAAAAAATATTTATGTTTTTATAAGCGGATGATAGACGCCTTTTTGTCTAGTAAACGGTTATTAAACAAAAACCATTAAAAATAGAGGAATAAAAACGATGTTTAAGTTCATTGTTGTGGTATTTCACCCCAAGATTGAAAGAAGACATGATTGAGAAACTATATCAGGGAATTTGAGATTAATTTTCTCTCTCGTATCTAAGGGATTTATTGGAAAATACTGTTGAAGTGTTCAAACGATGGCGCCTTTGTCGAAAAACGTTTTTAACCGGAAAACTATTCGGAAGCCCCTTGGCTATGCACTAAAACTGTAAAATTAATGTGCAAAACCGCTGCTAGATAGCACGGCTAATATCCAAAACGTTTCGAATTTGTTTGTCTTTTCCAGGCTTATCAGTACTCGAGTCGAGTCAAAGAGTCACCCTATAATCACCCTATAATCACCACAAAATACCATCACACACCACAACTCCAAAACACGGTTATATTCACAGTAATGTACTAGTTGAACAGAAAGGCCAGCGAGCTAGGAAGAAAATAATTTATAACACGTACATGATTAACATCTGCACTTCAAAGTCTACTTATGTTTACTTCATGCTTTCTTAGTTTCAGGAAGATAAATCCACTGCAACTGAAGGTGGTTTCTCGAGAGATTTAGGAGGGTTAACAGGTGCCTGAACAACTGAATAATTCACTTTAAATAACTATATGAAAACGAAGCTATATAGCTAGTGAATCAAATACTGGTTTCTCTGGGAGTTAAGTTGCTGACACACGATGCAACACGATTGCGCGCGATATTACAGACAATGTTGCTGAAGTGGGATCGTCGTTTACTACTTCAGCAGTGCGACATGGCTCGCAACATCGATTGCCTCAGCACTGCGCGCAAAGCTGCACCGTATCTATAAGGTGAAGAAAATGTAATCTGGTGCTTTTCTACTAGAATAAGACAGTCCTTTTAACTTTTTTGAAATATTATTTAAATTCTGATTATCCAAGCAAAGTGAACGATTAACATGTGGGTTGCCTTATAACACTGAAATGGCTTCTGTGTATGATGTCCAATTTTATCTTTCGCGTCTCAGTGCATCAAAACGACCAGAGTTGTAGCATAGCACGGAAATGGCTTTCGTTTCGGTGGCTCTCACCGAATCACAATGAATTATGATAGTACGAATTACATATGGCATTGAAATGGTTTCCTTTAGTTCTTTCCTTTTGCGGTATGACACTGAAGGGGCTTCCCGCGTTTCGGTATGTGACTTTCTTCAGACCAATATGAATAATGAGAGTACCGATTACATATGACATTGAAATGGTTTTCTTTAATTTTGCGGCCTAACACCGAAATGGCTTCCCGGTCTTTTTTGATCCATTTCATCATGCAAATCAAAAAGCATGAATATAGTAAAATTGCGGCGTGCGGTATGTGACACTGAAAAGGGTTCCATAAGGTGTTTCTTATTCATCACAAATGAATATCAGTGGCAACAACAGTATCAGGATACAAATTTAATGCACATTTTATCCGATAAAGTGACTCATACAAAAATTTATCCAATTTTGATATTATATTAAAATATAAGTATTTTTGCCAACTATTCCATGCTATTTATTTTCTATATCCCGCGGCAACGCCTCCCTTCCTGTAATCAGCCAAAGCCAGCAGCTTTCCTTTCTTTTTCCTTGCGATAACTTGTACAACACCCATGATTTGACCTGGGGTTCCTGTGGTGAGCAGAACGAAAAGATCCTGTTAGTTATAGACCTTTTCAGATTGGACGTAATGTTTGCCCATTTCAGACCACTTGTCATTCTTTTGAGAATAGCTGGGTTTCAATCAGCTGATAAAAGTCTCATTATCTGCTCCAAATGGTGGTCAAACACTGACCACCATGTGCTGTCAGCCAGAAAGAATTCTATTGAAAACTTGTGATTCAGCTGATGAACATTCCGCACGATACAAGAAATGACGTCAAGTGAAACCCAGCTATAAGATTCTTTGTTTGAGTTTTATCCATATTCATGTGTTAGTCTTCTCGTGCGCAACAGTTAAACAAAGAAATAGGGAATGACACGTGGTCTGAAATGAGAAAAAATTACATCGAAGCTCAACTGGGTCAATGGCCCTGAATCTTGGAGCTGTTTTAGCGTGCGTCCTACTCGTTACCAGTTTTCCGCGCATCCTTGGAAAACGCCAATATTAGTACGTCAAGGACAACAAAGACCATCGTTATTAATGCGGATAATCACTGAGCCTTTTTGATAGTTCCACTCTTTCCTCAATCACTCGCCTGTCCATCTACCCACCCACCCACCCATTCATCAGTCCAATCATCACTCCCTCCCTCCCTCCATCCCTCCCTCCATCTTTCCCTTAAACCCTCCCTCAATAGACCATTTCACGGTTGTCGTCGCTCAACCTCAGCCTCGATAGAGTGTAATTTATTCTTTAGAATTTGACTAAAGCCCGTGGAAGTTTTAAGTGTTTCAATAGATATTTTTGAAAGCGCTCGTGCATCTCGAAAATGGTCTATTGTTTGATAATGTGTACATTCCTTAAATTACCGTGAGCTGTAGTCAAATTCTAAAGAATATATTACACACTATCGAGGTTGAGGTTGAGTGACGACAACCGTGAAATGGTCTATTTATCCATTCATCTTGTTTCAAGGCGGGGGTTATATAGTCCATTCTATTTGCCTAATATACCTGTAAATAGTGCTGTATCATTAGTGACATATCGATGTCCGTATTTCCTAAACTCTTTGATCAGTTTGTTAGGGAAGTTTTCCTCAACCAGAACAATCTCAGGGAACAGTTGAGAATGTAGGCGAGGCTTAGACACAGCATCCTTGAGACTGTCTCCAAACCAATAATAGTTCATAAACACCTGTGACAGACAGACAACAATTAGACTGCTTATTAGTTTATAAGGGCAACCCACAGGTAGCCCAAGCTATGGTTCTGAATAGCTATATGTAGAGTGTATGGCATCATAAAATTTCTTTAAAGTATAATAAATTTGAAATAAAACATTGATATACAGCCATGATCATTCTCAACCATAGCTTGGGCTACCTGTGGACAAACGATTGTCATTTTTACAGGGGAGGGGTGGGGCTACCCGGCACACACACCCTCGGGAAGTAAATCATGGATTTTGACCTCAAACATCTCAAAAAGTAGTGCGTCGTGGAACGTAAACCACAGGAAGCCCAAGCAAGGTACTCTTCATCTTATACAAATATACATATTCTTTATGAGAAAAATCTACAAACCTGAGCTAACGTGGTTGGTATATACCTCCCACCAGCTGCGCCAATTACCATCTGTAGATCATCATTCTTATCTAATAGAATTGCTGGACAAGATAATGACAAGGGTTTACGATGAGCTTTGAAGCTATCTGGTACCAGTCCAAACTCATTGACCCAGTGGTTCATGGCGTCAGCCAGTTGATCGTTGAAAATGATGCCGTATTTCTTCGAACGAATCTTTGAACCAAAGCTACGAAAGAGTCAATAGATTGTGGATTAGTTTACAAAATATGGATATTTCATTTGATTTATATTCATATTTTAAAATGCTGAGGATTTCACAGTGTCTATCTTTCCTATAAAATATCGAGTGGCAAGTGACGTGACCATGTGATCATAGCACAGCACGTGATCATACTAGGATCACGAGGGTCACGTGACCATACCATGTGTTTACAACACGTGGTGCAATGTTATCTAGCTTGAGTACAAACATCTCTCGTTCATCTTTTGTTACTCATGTAGTTTACCCAAGCTAGACCACAATGCATCCTGTTTGTTGAACTTAGAAAAGGCTTATTTTAACAAGTGACGCATTAGAATATATTCATCCCAACCAAGTTGGTGATTTTTAACACACTAAAATATCTCGTCAGCTTCCTTTGATACCACCAACATGGCCACCAGGTCTTTGTCATTTGACTTTCTTGGAGGGCTTGCAAATTATTTATAGGAGTTAATTGTACACTGCTTTTTAAAGTACAACAATAATTTACACTACCACGTGTCCGTACTTACTATTTATTAATAGAACTAGTTAGAGAAACACCATTGCCTTCCTCATCAACGACTGACAAGTGAGTGGTGCCGGAAGTGACGTCAAGCTGATAGTTGATTGGTCCATAGTATCTAACCGGATGTGTCTTGCTGTCAATCTTGTTTCTTAGTATTTTGGATTGTTTGGAGTCAAGCATTTTCTGGATAGTCTATCAATTCCAAGAACATTTTTGGTTATAATCATTATCTTTTTTTTTCATGAATATTTGTGTTAATTTTTTTTTCTGTCTGGCTGTTTTCTTTCTTTCATTTTTATGTTTTCTTTCTCTTTTTTTCTTTCTTCCTTCTTCTTTTCTCTCCTTTCTTCCTTTTTTCCTTCCTTCCTTCCTCCCTTCCTCCACCCACCCATCCATTCATTCATTCATTCATTCATTCATTCAGTCATTTATTCATTCATTCGTTCATCCAATTATGGAGGAAGGGAGGAAGGGAGGAAGGAAGGAAGAAAGGAAGAAAGGAGAGAAAAGTGAGGTCTACTGATTCTCGCATCTTTACCTTCGTAGTATCGCCAACAAAGTTAGGGTCCCCAAGGAAAGTCAGACTAGCATGAGCAAACTTGAAAGCTTCGATCATACGATGATATGTCAGACCAGGGTTTTCTTCCATGTCTTTCTTGGTAAAGTTGAATCCTAAAACACAAATAAACTGTTTTCAGGGTAACGTTTGTCTTCATGTGGTTCCGACACCAACATGTAGCGAACTAACAACTGTTGCAGCAGTTTTCCCAGTGGAATTAAAATCTTGTCCCACAAACAACTACACAGTATCTGTTTTAAAGAGTACTACGAGGACTACGAGGCAATGTTATTTTATTTACACAGGACAGTAAACAGTTGAAACGATTATAACTCAATTTTCCGCGATCAGAGTTTTAAATTCTGATATATTCTGTAGCTAATTTGTTAAGCTTGCGGGCCATAGCAACTGTAACTAAGGAGATCGAGTCGTAACCATGAATGGTATCCTCAGTATCAACTTACTGCGATTCTCAATATTCTGCGAACTTGGTAGTTGCGATTTTCCCGTTGGAATTTGGTTTTTCACTGCCGCCAGTCAAAAATATAAGAGGTACCGACTGATTAGTTTTGATTGACGGCAGCGAAAAACCAATTTCACATCAAGCCATTGAAATGTCTGAGTTCGCAGAATATTGAGAATCCAAGTAAAGAATCCAAGGACGTACCACGGAAGAATGAAGCTTACAACAACACTTACCACTAAGTATTTGAAGTGCCTGTGACATTACTGCCCCACCCCCAGCCGGTGGGGGAACAGAGAGAAGCTTTGCACCATCCATGTGACCAATGTCTGCTTTTAAGGGTTGTCGTTCGACTGCTTCATATTCCTTTAAATCATTCAACGTGAAAATTCCACCCTCGGAGTTTATTTCTTTGACGATGTCTTGGGAAAATGTGCCGTTGTACAAGATATCGGCGCCTCCAGATTTGCCAATCATTTCTAAGGTTTTGCCATAGACTGGTCGTTTGATAATATCACCCTCTTGTAACACCTTGCCTTTATGCGCGAAGATCTCACTAAGAAAGGAAAAAATGAACACAAAAAAACAAACTTTGTATTTAAACCCGCATTCATGATTCTGGAAGCAACGCGGGCTCATGATGACAAATCCTCAGCATTTAAGCCTTGTTCACACTAGCGTCCTATCGTAAGTAATACACACAAACTCAGGGATCGATCTGTGAGTTAGCCATGCCCTGACTTAGATCAGCCCAGAAGTTGTTTCAGGGTTCAATCTGTGAGTTAGGTATGCCCTGACTTAGATCAGCCCAGAGGTTGTTTCAGGGTTCGATCTGTGAGTTAGCCATGCCCTGACTTAGATCAGCCCAGAGGTTGTTTCAGGGTTCGATCTGTGATTTAGGTATGCCCTGACTTAGATCAGCCCAGAGGTTGTTTCAGGGTTCGATCTGTGATTTAGGTATGCCCTGACTTAGATCAGCCCAGAGGTTGTTTCAGGGTTCGATCTGTGATTTAGGTATGCCCTGACTTAGATCAGCCCAGAGGTTGTTTCAGGGATCGATCTGTGAGTTAGGCATGCCCTGACTTAGATCAGCCAGGAAGTTGTTTCAGTGTAGTTTTAACGTAGGGGATATATAGGAGTCGCGAAGACTGACCTTAATCCTTCACTGGTTGTGATATTTAGAGCATTCTTGGCGATAGCAACGGCTAAAGAAGGGTGGACCTTGAAACCCTTTTTACAAATATCTGCTGCAGGTTGAAAGAGATCCTTCCATTTCAGCTTGCCAAATCGTTTCCATGCTTTCTCGAAGCCTCGCAGTTCCCCAGGTACTCCAACAAGGAGACCTTCACTTGGTTTCATCGTATTCTGTTCTGTTGATGAACAAGAGCATATATTCAATCGAAGTTCTCCTTGCGATTATGCAGCACTAGTTATAGTTGCGACCATTTTTTTCGATTTCCCGAGGTGGTCGCTTACGAGAGCTTCCACTCTTTACTGACTAAATCACAAGGAGCCCAATTTAGATAAAAGTAAAAGGTGATAATCTAACGTTAAATTATATTGACCCAAATCCACACGTAGGATACCATAGGGGAAATATATAGGAAAACAAAGGCGCCCGCGAAAAAAAATGTTCTAGTGCATTTTTTTAAGGATTTTTTTTGCGCGTTCGTATTATAGAGGACATTATCTTGAACACGAATTAAAAAAATAATTAAACGCGATTTTCTTCGGGTTTTATTTTCACCTTTTACTTTTATCTCAATTGGGCTCCCTGTGACTAAGTACTCACATACATCGCTTTATCCCAGTCTCACACAATTCAATACAGGATTTGGCGCCCAAGCTAGCTAGACTATAATGCTTAATTTTTGTACCTCTTAGTTTCATTAGATGAAGGACATGTAACATCTCTTCGGTGTTCTTAGATGTTAACCGTTCAGGAGCCATTTCCCTGAAGTCGATGGCAGACGAACGTTCTGTGAAGGGAAAGTGAATGTTCAGCGTACAAGGACCGCGGAGCACCTTAAAATGTGTCAGTGCGGGTGGAGGCTTAGATTGGAAATATGAGAGACTTGTATGCAAAAGGATAAAAGTGGGGCTTAGATTGCATCGTATAAACGTTGCACAACTTCATACTCTCGCGCGCTCTCTCTTAGTCTCTGAGCTCTGTTCGTTCTCGCTCCCACGGCCACGTGACTGTCACGCCTGACACTAGTACTACACGAGGTCCGTGGCTGTAGACACCGAGCACACGGCACGGTCACGGACCATAAAAAGAAAATCTTTATTTATGCAGGATAATCCTTTAGGGAGCCCACATTGGACACTGTTATCAATAGGAGGCCTGTTAACAACGGCATTCAAAGAAGTAGCGCGCACGTCCGTTACCTTAAGTCTTTAGTTATAGGAAATGAGCTTTTATTCGCAGCCAACGAGAGTGCCCTTTATTACTAGTCACTCCATCAGAATGCGAACACAGCAACAACACGTTCGTTGCACGTGATCATGGACGATATGACAACGTGCTGTCTTTATTTTAGTGGTTATTGTAGGAATATGGAACATTGAAATGGCTTTCCATTAGTTTTGTTCAGTTCATTCAATATAAACAAGTTTTAGGTTCGCGGTTAAACGCAATATAACATATAGGAGTTTACGTATAGAGCTGTTAAGTTATGACGTATTTCCGGGTCCAACTGCTCATATCAACGCTAAAATAAAGCGAAAAATATTCTCAATGATTTAACCTCCACCTGAAATAATTAGAATTTTGGACAACAAATCCTGCCATGAAGAAAAAGTAAGAAAAATCTTTATAAAACTGCTTTTCGTTTTGGACCCGAAAGTCGTTTCCCATTCGATTGACGTCACATTTAACAGCTCTATTGTTTCACACTGAATGGAAAACCACTATGACGTCAAGTCCCCGTGAACTAGATCATTAGAGAGATTTAGAAAACACAACGCGATGTGAAAGAGAACGCGCTGAGAGCGCGCTGACCAATGACTTTGAAAACGACCATTGACGTCGCGTCGTTTTGTAGAGGAGTTGCAAACAGGTAAAATGGCGTCCCGAATGTGGTATTTTGGTGATATACTTACTTGATTTTCTATCATAAATGATCATAAATCCACCACCACCCAGTCCAGCAGAGTGAGGATTCAACACACCAACACAAAGAGCCGTTGCTATGGCAGCGTCGACAGCATGCCCTCCTTTCTTGAGTATGTCTCGGCCGACCTTGGAGCATAACTTGTGGTCAGCGGCAACCGCAGCATGTTCAAATTCGAGTGGGTCCGCAGGAGGGATAGTAGGAACGGTGCTACTGTTGACACATAAAAACACTAGTTTGAATATTGTGATAGAGAAACAACTTCGATCATTTTCATAGCAAATCTCTCACCGGGGACCGGGGGAAAGTGCTAGATTTAACACTCCGTGAATGTTAAATTCCCCGTCTTCAGTCTCCTGGGGGTGGGGGGTGGGGTTTTTATTGCCTAGCGAATATTTTCTACATTTGATATTTAGTATTTTACTTATTTCATTTGACAACATTTTTGTAATTTTGTATAAGAGAATGAATGAATGAACTTTGTTATACTCAGAATTTCATCAATTATATAAAAACAGTTGCTTTTCATGAAGGCTGAGTTATACGTAGTTTTACAAGTAAAGAAATTACAAGTAAAATTAAATGAGAGTTCACGAAATCAAAGGGCAGAGCGGTATAAAATAAAGAGATAAAGTAGGGAAAAATCAATGAAATAATTACAATAGTTAGTCGATACTAAATGAAAAATCTTTATTTTTCCTAAGATTAAAGTTTAAATGTGCTAAAATCAATAGGATAGATAACATATCGATTCCTGTGACCCAAGGTCGCCATAAATTAGATAGTACCAGTTGGCCCGAAACTGATCCCCTTACAGAGTTATCGAAATGTCATCCAAGTCATAAACTATTGTCATAACAAATATTGACGTGCGTGATCACATTTATATATATTTATTATATGAAATAGAGTGTGATATTGAGTGACATAAAAATGATAAAATTGATATCCCCAACCTCCACCAGCAGCCAGTGGGGATACGGTTTTTATCAACACTGGTGGTGACAAATTTCGACTTTTTGCTCAGGAAGTTTCAAATTCTCCATTATTTTTCATTGACGATTTCATATAATAAACAGAACATTACATGGCCGCTTGGAGATACGAATTTTATCTTCTCGTGCTGATATTATCTCTCACTCTTTCGCTGCGCTCACTCGTGAGAGATAATATCAACACTCGAAGATAAAATTCGTATCTCCGCGCGACCATGTAATATCCTATATATATACAGCCGAAAACACTTGGAAAACTATATGTCATATTTTATGAAAACACAAGTATATTCAATAAAAATATTCATACGAAATTGTAATTACAATTGTAAAAAAAAAAGACTTCAAAATAAGTCTGGTAACAATTTTATTTTAATATGTATTTAGTTAAAAAATGCAATAAAATAAGATATCAAATAACAGAGGAAAAAGTGTTTTAAAATGATTTTTTGTGATGAAACTTACCTTCTCTTACTCGCATGGGATGAAGAATCTTTGAAGAAAAATGTCGAAATTTTTTTGTCCATTCCAGTAAAAAGACCAACAGCACAAACTGCGCATAAGATAATTATGGCAGTGATAAATTTAAGGAAAAATTGGCCTTTTCTTTTGGTATTTTCGCCCATCTTTTAAAGGTTTTAAGACTAATCACTACCATTAAATTGCCCTGTCCTGAGGGTAGGATCGTTAGACGAACGGGTGGATCAGTGGGTTTTTGAATGTCAGGGGTGATGTGAGAACATCAGACACCTGTTGAATACTTGTGGTTCAACTCGTAAAACTTAATAGACGTGAAAGACTGTCAAAAAAAAAAAAAAAAAAAAAAAAAATCAAAGAGAAAGATAAGGAAAAAAGGAAAGGAGAAATGGAATGGAATGAAAAACGAAAAGAAAATTTGTAAAATCAAGATTACATTTTATTTTCCCATTTTTATAGGCCTTATGCAAAAACATGGGTTCCTGAAAGACCATAAGTAAATAAGTAAAAAGTTTCAAAGTAAATATAATAAGGCAAATATTCATGGACTTCAGCCCAGTTTAGAAAATTGTACAGTGTAACTGAAACCTTTACGAGCTCATCAACATGTGGCAACAACATGAAAACGAAACTGATAGGGCCTCTTTTCTCTTTCTCATTAATGTATACAGACTGTATATTTGTGCTAGAGCTCTGAAATCTTTCTCAATTATACTAATGTCGGTATTTATGATAATAATAATAATAATAATAATTATTATTATTATTATTATTATACTTTATCAAACGCTTGTTATTATTATGACTTCACTGAGTAATGTTTTTCGGCACAAATTCTCTTTCAAGAGCGAACCGTTTCTTGCACTTCTCCTATAAATTCGTATATAAAATGTTCCGTCATTTTGATTGCTTCCGTTACATTATCACTTCCAGATTCGAACATCAGTCGATCAAATTGCAAGCAGAAGGCTCCAATATCGCCATGTCTTCCACATTTCTTCGCCTTTCTTCTTATGCGTTCAAGTGTTTCCTCACTCGCTGGCATCTCTCTCAAGAACGTCCCAATATCTTCACCAGTTCTCAGCATTGCTTCATAAGCTTCTAGCCAAATGAGACCTTTCAACAGCACATCACGTAGATCCATCTCGCGGCTGTTCCATCGCTTAGGTCTACAGTGACAAATTTGAGTGAGCCCATATCTTGTAGACTCATAGCAGTGATTTCTAAAAGTGGACTTTAATTCAGTGAACCCATCTCGATCTTTCAACGGCGAACCAGGGTTTGAAACAACCAAATCTGGACAAGAATAATGGAAATTTGGCGGCAGATAACTTCTTAGAGTATATCCATTTCCTTGTTGGGTTTGGACATGAAGTTCAACTCGCACATCACCTGGAACTTCAATAAAAGTGATGCAGTCGCCAAACATTTCCTTAAGCCAAGGCTTTTCGCGTTTGTAGTATCTCATTCTTTGTCCTTTTAATGGCCAAAGTTTTGGTGCCATCTCGTTGACAAACAGTTCTTTAGATAGGACTATATGGGAGCAATTTAGTCACTGAGTGACTAGCAGGAATCAAAATTCTCAAATATATTTTTGCAGTCTAAAATTTTGTTTTCGCTTGCGAAGCAAATTTTAGGGGAATCCCCGAAACATGAGAATATTAATGAAGCTTATTTGCATATTATTATTACATGTATATATGGTTTGCTGAGTCTGTAAAGAAGGAAACACACGACGTGCAGTAGAGTGATTACAATAAACCCGTTCAACAAAATCTGTTAGTCAAAGTCTACGACTATCTGCTAGCGTTTATTAGTGTTTATTAGCCTAGTGTAACTAGCTCATGTGTGAAGACTACAACTTTATTGGTTAAATTTAGCAAGACGAAATAACGGTCTCATTCTACTGAAAAACAATATTTTTACTACGAGTCATTTGCTTTACAAACTTTTTAAACTGTAAATAAGTAAGTAATTCATTCCGTGTAAAAGATTGAATTAAAGCTTTGCCGTTTTGCCTTCTACAATCTTTCCAGTTATCCGACTTTGAAATACATATAAATGTCAATAAACATGTATAGACTACATTCATTTGTTGTCTGTTTAATAATTTTTGTTTTAGACTATTTGTAGCCTACTTAGAGTCTATTAGCTAGTACTTGTGATTAATAGTGTGTGTTAGCCTAGTAATTGTTGAACGGGTTTATTGCAATCACTCTAATATATCTATAGACCTTTCCCGAACATCCCAGTTCCAAGATATGCTTCACTTCACGCACAAAGGTTTCATTGTGAGATTCCGTGCTAATAAATGCTCAGTAATTCGTGACAGGAGAATTGAACACATCGTAGAATCAGGATTACATTTTATTTTCTCATTTATAAGCAGTGCTTGTTTGTTTTTCACAAATTCACTTTCAAAAATCCGCATACTCGTACAGCGAATAAAGTACTACTTCCACGATGCGTCGGCCATCTTGGTAGAGGGCACATACACAAATTAACACTAAAAATTCACTACAAGACAGTTTGGGGCGAAAATACATGAATGAAGATGGATATGAAAAATAGACAAATATACGACACTACATATGTTATCCGCCATCTTTGTTTTGTTTCGCCCCCTGGACGCCCCATAATGCCTTGCAATTCAAGATTCTGTAGCTCGAAATGTTCCATCATTTTGATTATTTCATCTACATTATCACTTCCAGATTCGAACATCAATCGATCAAAGTGTAAGCGAAAGGCTCCAATATCGCCATGTCTTCCACATTTCTTCGCCTTTCTTCTTATGCGTTCAAGTGTGTCTTCACTCGCAGGCATTTCTCTCAAGAACGTCCCAATATCTTCACCAGTTCTCAGCATTGCTTCATAAGCTTCTAGCCATATGAGGCCTTTCAACAGCACATCACGTAAATCCATCTCGCTGCTCCATCGATCTGGTCTACAGTGACAAATTTGAGTGAGCCCATATCTTGTAGATTCATAGCAGTGATTTCTAAAAGTGGACTTTAATTCAGTGAACCCATCTCGATCTTTCAACGGCGAACCAGGGTTTGAAACAACCAAATCTGGACAAGAATGAGGGAAATTTGGCGGCAGATAAGTTCGTAGAATATATTCATTTCCTTGTGTGGTTTGGACTTGTAGTTCCACTCTCACATCACCTGGAACCGATTCAATAAAAGTAACGCAGTCACCAAACAAATCTTTAAGCCAAGGCTTTTCGCATTTGTAGTATCTCAATCTTTGTCCTTTTAATGGCCAAAGTTTTGTTGCCATAACGTTGAAAAACAGTTCTTTAGATAGGACTATATGGGAGCAATTTAGTTACTAGCAGGGGCAAAATTCTCAAATCGATTTTTGTGGTTTAAAATTTAGATTTCGCTTGCGAGGCAAAATTTTAGGGGAAACCCCGAAACATGAGAATATTTGCATATTATGGTTTGTTGAGTCTGTGATGCGGGAACAACATGCTGTACGATCATATGCAGCCTGATGATGATGGTCATTAGTCGAATTTTGCAATGAAACAAAATCCCACTTTCAATATTTTGGTTGAGTGATCACGCACAAAGCAATTCAAGACGAGGTTTCGGGGAAACGATGGAGTAATCCTAATATATTTTTCTGTTTCTCAGGAGCTTCGTCTTGAATTGCTTTGTGCTTGATCACTCAACCAGAATATCGATATCGAAAGTGGGCTATCACCGTATTCTTCGTTTGCACATGACGTCATAGCCGCCACGTTAAAAAAAAATTGAAAAAAGATGTTCAATAAATTCTTTTAATTTGTTATATTATCCAACATGAAAACTGTATTTCTACTCTTAGGACTACATATGACTACATAGGACACCATAGAGGAATCCAAGGGCGGATCCAGGAATTTGTTAAAGGGGGGGTCCAAACGTTGAAAAGAGTCGCCGAAGCAACAACAACAAAAAAAAAAAAACAAACAAAGATGTGTGCGACGACATATAATTTTTACTACGGGCCTGGAGAGGAGGGGGGTCCAAATGTGTTATTCGTACTAAATTTACTTAAATACAGTGCAACCCTACGTATCACAGGGGGGGTCCTGACCCCCCGGACCCTCCCCCTGGATCCGCCCTTGGAATCATATTGCAAGAAAGATCCGCGAAAAAATATAGTACTGTACTTTTGTTTTATTTTCCATGTCCGTTTGTATATTGTACACAAGCCCTGGAGGGATATTTCAGACTTCAGACTTCGGATTTGGGATATTTCGGATTTTTTAAGAACATAGATATTTCTCGGTGAAAACCGAGGAAACTATGTTTGGCACAGGTATTCGGACTCAAGCAAAGGTGGAGATAAAAAGGGAATAGAAAAAAAAAAATAGCCTAAAAAGTCGCGGTGGTACTGTGCCCATGTTTCGTAACGTTGCCTTCACTGACAACAGATCTATTATGGTACATTATACCATTCATTTTATTATTCAGTGTACAATTTATTGTTCTCAATCTACATTATACCATCGTCACTCTCTCTCCCACTACTGTACACATTTATCTTTACACTTATCGCATTCACAACATCAGAACAATTTTAGTACATTTTTTTGTTTCATAGTATCACTATCCCCCCCCCCCCCCCCCCCCCCCCACCAGACACAGGCAACACCAGTCATATCACAGGTAGCCCAAGCTGGGTTTCTGTGGTGTCATATTTAAAAAACGCTAAAAATGGCTTAATCCGAATTCTAACCAAGCAGGGCGATGGAGATAAACTTTTCAAAGGTCAGCTAAGAGTTTTTACTTTATTTCACATTTTGACGATTTTATTGAGGTTTTTTATAGTTCCCCATACATTTTCTTATAATATGACACCACAGAAACCCAGCTTGGGCTCCCTGTGGTAAGCCTGAGAAGACTGAAAAACAAGATGGCGGCTGATAGTGGAAGTCAGTTGTTTTCACCTTTCCGAGCCCTTGGACTCGTTACAAATCATGTTCCGGTCACTGTACAGGCACAAGGAACAGAGAACCTGATAGCTACTGCAGTTGGCTCGTCGTATCATGTTTATAGCGTGAGTATGGTTGAGAAAGACCGTGAAGTTGTTTCTCAAAGTTCCACGTGGTTTTGAAAAATCAAACCAATTTATTTAAAACTTAGTTTTTTTTTAATAATATTTTGCTTTTTTTTGTTTGTTTTTAGTCTGCAAAACTTAATCTTCTTTTTGTTGGTAAGTAGAATTAGTGTACAATTTCATTGAAGCATTTTTATTCTAAGCTTATTTGCGAAAATCAAACTGCAAAAAAGAAATCAAGCCTGCACAAATTACATGTAGAGAACTTATGTGTCTAAATAAAAAAAATCATGTGTTTTGATATTACACTGTAGCAAACAAGTTTAATAGTAGGGAGTAAAAGCTGTCATTAACTTATTAGTAATTTATATATAATATTATTGTGTTTAATTTTGAACTGCAGGGCCAATACAAGATAGTGAAATCACTTGTATCACATCTTACGGATCCATCATCATTACAGCTTGTGGAAAACAGATCAAGTCATGGAAGAGAGGCAAACAGGTATGTGGAGCACTGTTGGAAGTGGGTATTGTGTGCTGTGAATACACCAACTGATCATTGTGGTTGCTGGTTTTGATCCTTGGAAACTGTCAGTCCCACTGGGTCAAATTGTCACAGTTCCCTGCACCATCTTGAAGGGTAGCTGTGCCTTTGCATTGGAGCCTTTGCTCTGTGTTATAGATGATTGTACGGCACTAAATAGCTGAAACTTTTTGATATATCTCTTCCCAGGTGAACATATTTCAAGGCCATGCACAAGATGTCCATATATTATATACATTTGGTTCTAATTTAATATCAGTCGACGAGGGGAGTAATGTTAGAATATGGATTATTGAAACAGCAGGTAAAGAAATTTAAATATGATAGGAATACAATAACCCAAGTTAAAGAGCTCTATTGCATGCAGAGGTCTATACACCTCTATAGGATAATCAGGAAGGCATGGTGGTAAAACACTTGCCTCTCACCTCTGAGATCCTGGGTTCAAATCCCAGTCACCCCATGTGAGCTACACTGTAAGTTGGTTGGTTCTCTTTCTGACTCTGAGGGTTTTTCCTCTGGTTTTTCCTTCCTCCTCTAAAACTGACCCTAACTAATTCAAACTGTTTAGGGCTGTGCTCCATGGTCATCCATGGACTATAGCGGCTGCCAGGGGCACCTTCACATGCTTTCAGTTCGACTCCGTTGAGCTGCACCACTGCTGTACTTGCAGTCATGGTGATTATTGTTAACAAGTTTTTTTATACATGTACCTGTATGTTCATTGAATGTGGTTTAGAGAATGACAATGATGTGGTCTAAAATGGGAAAACAGTACCCCAAGTTAAAGAGGTCTTTACAGTACAGGCAGTGGCTAAAAAGCTTGTGGCCTTTGTTCTACAACCATTTAGAATAATAATAATAAACATAATAATAAACTTTATTTATATAGCGCTAAATCCACTAGTTGCCCAAAGCGCTTTACATAATTATATAATAAGTATAAAATATATTTGAAAATTATAAGACTAACTTAAACTACAAGAAAACGAACGGAGAAATACGAAACAATCCTAATTCTAATAAATAATACTGAAATATATATGTTATAAAAATGTGTTAAAATATTATATGAATTATATGAATATGGAAGTTGATAGAAATAATAATAATGTATATTTATTTGTTTTTTTCTTTGTTTGTTTAAGAGTTGTACCTGGAGTTAAAGTTTGAACCAAAATCATTTGGGATCTCATGTCTTATGCATCCAAGTACTTACCTCAATAAGATATTACTATGTAGTCAACAAGGAACAATGCAGCTATGGAATATTAAAACCAAGTAAGTAAGCATTCATTGGAAGGGGAGAGGAATGTACAGTGTAGAGGAGAGTTGTCAAGTTTTTACACATCCAAAAGTATTATTTATTATTTATTCCTTTGAATAGTTGAACTAGATAATGATTCTTTTTCTCCATAAGTATTTGTAGAAACAACCAAAACTTAGATTTGTGGCCTGGCATAAATATACACAATACTGTATATTTATAAATATAAAATATAAATCTAAGATTACTAACAGGGCAAGGGAGGTACCTAGCCATACCTAGTCCTGTTAGTAATCAGTTGAACTTGAACTCTTTAACTTCAATAATAGTATTTTTTAACATGTTTGTTTTTTCTTGCAGTAAAATGATCTATATGTTTGAAGGATGGTCTGAGCAAATAACTACAGCTGAACAGGTAATTCCACTGGGGTCTTGCATGACTCAGCATCACTTGTGAGTAGAGTTTAGTTATCACAAAGTGGTGCAGTAGAACCACATGAACCTCACAAGAACCTTGTTCCAAGCAAATGTAAAAATGTAAATCAACTTTATTTAGAGAGGGTGTCACATGGCATGCAGTCATAACTGATAAACTTTATTCAAATTCAATTTGAAAAGGAAGACTATGAGGTTAGCACTATATATTGTGACCCTCTATGTTTAACATCTCTGAAAGAGACAGGACTGCCATTTTATGTGGTCATCCGAGCCACAGCGAAGGTCTAACCATTTACAGATATTTTAGAGCAAAGGTATATATAGCACTTTCTACTCAGATATTTTAAGACCCTGAGTGTAAATGAGTGTAAATGTCTGACCTTATAAATGTTGTTGTTTGTTGTTGTAAGTCTGGCCATGGGGATTTGAACCTACAGTACAACCCCCCCCACCCCCCCACAACACAACAGTGCTCAACCAACTGAGTCAACTGGGAGACAGTAGTGTACAGTATGTGATGTATTGTTTTTATTCATTCACGCAGGCTCCTGCTGTTGATGTTGTTGGTTTTGGACTACAAAGTGGCAAGATAGTTATCCATAACTTAAAGTATGATGAGACAGTAATGACCTTTCAGCAGGACTGGGGCCCTGTCACAGCAATGGCTTTTAGGACAGGTAAACTTGTTAGTTTGATTAATCATTGAGAGTCTTAGAGTTGGAAGGGTTTGCAAGCGTATTGTAATACAAATACAGTTCTCACCAACTCCACAAGAACCCCATTAAGGTGTCTGGTGCACGCATGCACATGCCAAGCAGCCCTTGCTCCAAGTCCCTTTCCAATACAAAAACATATGTTCCCACAAATTTAGAGAAAAAAGTCGAAGTATATGTGATGCATATGAAAAAGTAAAGCAAATCTTTGTCATCCATCTCTTAGAATTCTGCGACATATATGACTTTTAAGACTTGGCTAAGGGCCACTTGAATTACCACAACAATCCTTGTCACGCTTAGTTTTTTGTACAGCTGGTAATCATGTCAAGTCAGCAAGAGAATTTACTGCTATTCTCAATATTCTGTGAACTTGGTAGTTGCGAGTTTCTTGTTGGAATTTGGTATTTTACTGCCGCGAGTCAAAAATATAAGAGGTACCGACTGATTAGGTTTGATTGACTGTACTATAGTGAAAAACCAATTTCACAACAAGCCAATGAAATGTCTGAGTTCACAGAATATATTGAGAATCATAGTAGTCACAAAGGACTTGTCAGTTATCTTGACATGGCATAATATGCCACTATCAAATAAATATTAGATGACTAAATCTAACCAAAATTGAAATGTGATTTTTTTCTCCTTTGCAGATGGCACCCCAGTTTTAGCAACAGCAAGTACATTGGGTCACATTGCATTATGGGACTTAGAGGGTAGTAAGTTGAGAGGGACACTAAGAGATGCTCATAATGGTAGTGTATGTGGCATGAAGTTCCTGTCGTCACAGCCAGTCTTGGTTACAAATGGACCAGATAATGCATTGAAGGTAATTATAAGAAAGTAATTATAATTACTACTCCTAACAGTATTATGAGGTTCGCTCCACAGACACTACCACTATTTTTACTATAATTTACGACTCACAGCACTCAACTCACATGTTGATATCTCGCACCATATCATAAATTTTTTTAATAACCATAATGTCACTGCCAAATTCATGTTGTTTTCATTGTCATCATCATTGTTGTCATTGTTTTCTTCGTCATAATCACCATCATCATCATGCACAGTATTGGGCAGTAGTAATGGTATTAATTGTACAGTACCTGTTGTCAGTAACTGAAGTATGCACTTCTTGTATAATATAAATTTAAACTGTGATTAATGTACATGTAGGTATGGATATTTGATCAGCCTGATGGTAGTGGTCGCTTATTGAGGTCTCGTTCTGGACACAGTGCTCCGCCCACTAAAATTCGTTTCTATGGATACAAAGGAGGGGATATACTTAGTGCAGGTAGAGTTTGATATGTCATCATTTCTCAGCTCTTTGAATGACTATATGCAGTTTAGGAGTAAATAATTGTTAAATGTGAATGTGTGATTCTGACTAATGATCGGTATTTGACATAATGTACAACCACGTACATTACACTTTGCTTACTGCTCTTTGCACCAGGACGCACATATGGCTACATGTATACATTACACTTTGAAAAGCTACAAATCACATCTGCTCAATGGCTTGACATGATGACTGGCCATATAGGGATGACTGGCCATATAGGGATGACTGGTCAAAGGACAGGTCTAAAGGCTCTGACCAGACAAATGCCAATTTTGGCTGGAAATTGTCAGTTGACCATCATACATCATGCTTATCAAGTTACCATTTTATAATTTTCTTAGGTCTTGATAGAACTTTGCGTCAAATTTCTACTGTTAGGGATGCCAGAAGTTGTGAGTTTTCTCAAGGTAAATTTTGTTACAGTAACTATGAATTTTCTTATTTTAAAACCTTTGGTTTTCAAACTGTAGTTGCATTTGCGTTTTTTTGTACTATCAAGCAATGATGTAGGGGATGCCATGACAAATGTCAACACAGTTCTGACATACATCTAGATAATATATACTAAAGAGAAAACACAAATGCTACGTGTATAATCATATTTATTATATTAAGTACAGTAACCTGATGCATTGCTTGCTCTGATTTATCAAGAACTGTGCTGTTTTAGTGAATAGAGCATGGTGCTGATACCATTGGCATGCATGAAGCCAGCTTTGTAAAGGATTCAAAGAATACCTAGGGCTTGTGCTTCTCTTCACACTTCTTTTGTGCATGATGTATTAATGTACACATTTTATTCTTCTTATTATTACAAATTCTAATCTTTTTTCTCTCTCAAGGTTCTCTAGCAAAGAAGTCCAAAAATAAAGGAATTAAAGTTGAAAACCTAAAATTCACTCCCATTATTGACTTTGCTGCAGGTTTGTTGAGACTTCCACCTTGCTTTTGTTGTCCTTTGTTACAATACGTAGATACATTCAATTTACCTTTCAGTGCCCCTTTTAAAATGCACTCAAATTCTCCTTGAGTTATAACATCCACTTATTGATGGGTTGCATGCATTCCCAAAGGAACCAAATGACAAAGACATGGCAGCCATGTTGGTATAAGCAATAATATGATAACGGGAGTTTTGTTAAATGACCAACAACATGGCTGCCATGATGTAACATGCTTTCGAAGATATATGGACAACCATGCTTTTCTGCATATTATAAACTCTTGTTTTTGTCCCCTGCCATTATAATTAAGAAGTTGATCAAAGTCAGGGCATGGCTAACTCATAGTTGGAATAGGAATTTAGCTTGTTATATTTTAAGGAGGGAAGAAAATTGGAAAACCCAGAGAAAAACCCTCAAATCCAGGGAGAGACTTAGCAAACTGTACTTTACATGCCTTATTTAGTAAAACCAGCATCAAAATGTGTTGGTTTAGCATAAACGGCTATGCATAGAAGTATGCAAATACATGAAATGTGGTCATACTTTTGCAAGTTGCATGGTAAATGCAGTAGACTATGGACTCTGTCTTTGAAAATGAAGCTCTCATTCAACAAAATTGCAAAGTTTAAACTGTGTTTATTTTGTTTGTTTGAAGAACCAGCCAGACAAAGTGACTGGGATAACATCCTAACTTGTCACCAAGGCAACATGAAAGCAAGGACCTGGAGATACCTTAACAAATGTATTGGAAAACATGTCATTCATACACCTGGCAACCATGAAGGCAAAAATATAACAACCACTGTAAGTCATTTGTATCCTTGTGTAAGCCCATTTTGGAGTGAGCTGTGTTAGTGAAGATGTTTTGCAAGAACTATAAATTATGACCATCTCTTGTATTCTTGGTTAGCTTCATTTGTACGGGGCCTTGTATTCTTTACACCTGGTCGCCACAAGGGTTTCCCGGAGTCTCTGACATTTCGTCGACCATGCGCAGTAAGAATGGCAGGGTTCTGGGGTTGAGAATGTACTCTTGTTGTTATCTTGCAGGCAGTAACCATTAGCTCCTGTGGAAACTTTGCTATCATTGGTGACTCTGTAGGCCATGTGAATGCTTTTAATATCCAGTCAGCCAATCACAGAGGTTCATTTGGCTCACCACAAGGTACAGTGCAGTATCTAGTCATATACTGGTTTTACTGGTTATTGCTTGCTTTGCTGGTCATACTGAATAACACTGGCCATATTGGTTTTACTGGTTTTACTGGTTTTTTTACGTTGGCTTTAGTGGTTATGGACCCTCTGATAAACAATATGCAAAACAATGTGTACTGTTGTTACATTTTATGAATCATTTTTGTTGAATTTTAAATTCTTCCATGAGCTGCACAAGGTGTAATATCCATTTTCTTGCTCGCTAGTATTTTATAAATCATGTCTCATACATACATACTTTCATTTCAGCACACAAGGGTTGCGTACGAGGAGTAGCAATAGATGGCATCAACCAACAACTAATAACGGCATCTGCTGATAGTAAGCTAAGGGTAAGCAGCACTGTCATCATGCATGCTGCCATTCTCATCTTCTTTGATGACATCAAAATTCATCATCATTGACATCAGCAGCATAAGCAGCAGCTCCACCACTATCACCATCACCACTACCATTCATCAACCTCATCCATCATCACAAGCATTATCATCAGATTCATCATCATGATAATCATAATCATCAACACTGGCATCTATCATTACCACCACCACCATCACTCTTTATGCCATAACTTTAGTTCAATGTACATCAGCGCCCGGGTGCATAAAGTATTGTTCCAAAGCAATAGACCATTTTACTAAAACAATGCTTACGGCTATTCTTATCTTAAGAGAACTTAGTGCAACTTGGCCCAGGTATCTACATGTACTGTATACTGTCGAAACACTTGTCCATAGCTGCTAATCATATTTTTTCCATTACAGTTCTGGCATTTCCAAAAACGAGCTCTCCTTCATTCTATGTCATTTGAATCTCCAATCACACAAATCGAACTTCATCGTGAAAGGTACGTGTCGAGTGTTTTATTTATCAAAAATAAAGGGCTTAAAAAACTTGAAGCATTGAACTAAAGTACTGATTGATGGACTGTTTGGTTGTAGCTCTCTTCTTGCGGTATGCTGTGATGATTTTGCAGTCCACGTTGTGGATATCGAGACAAGACGAATCGTACGAACCTTCACAGGACACACAAACAGAATAACTGATGTAGTAAGTCAATTGTAACATAGACATACCCTCGTTGTCATCAACTTTCCAACGGTCTGAGTTTTTTCTGATGGTAGCCTAAAACCTAGACTTCTTGGCCTGTGATGGTCGCGTCATAGTCCACTTTCGTGATATGCTTCGCTTGTCACGCACAAAGGCTCCAATACGAGGCTACGTGCTAAGTTAAATATATTCTTTTCTCCTGTCACGAATCAACAAGCATTTAGCACGGAGCCTCACATTGAAACCTTTGTGCGTAACAAACAAAGCATATCTCGGAAGTGGACTATTATGAAACTGGGTGTTGAATGGGTGTCCTTTGTTAGAGGAGTTCCCTCAAGGCGAGAAGTGATTGATTGCAAGAGAGTATGAAGTAAGACAGCACATCTCCCATGAGGTGTATCCCCATGAAAATTATTTAAAAATCTATTTTTAGCTGCCGCGCAGCCTGAACTGAATCAGGAATCCCATGATAAAATATTCCAGTCTGCGCGCGGAGCTTAGATAGATTTTCAAATAATTATTATAGGGCACAGAGATGTTCTCATAGGGCACGGATATGTTATCATAGGGCACGGATATGTTATCATAGGGCACGGAGATGTTATCATAGGGCACGGAGATGTTCTCATAGGGCACGGATATGTTATCATAGGGCACGGAGATGTTATCATAGGGCACGGAGATGTTATCATAGGGCACGGAGATGTTATCATAGGGCACGGAGATGTTATCATAGGGCACGGAGATGTTATCATAGGGCACGGAGATGTTATCATAGGGCACGGAGATGTTATCATAGGGCACGGAGATGTTATCATAGGGCACGGAGATGTTATCATAGGGCACGGAGATGTTATCATAGGGCACGGAGATGTTATCATAGGGCACGGAGATGTTATCATAGGGCATGGAGATGTTATAATAGCGCACGGAGATGTTATCATAGGGCACGGAGATGTTATCATAGGGCACGGGGATGTGCTCTCTTACTTCATACTCTCTTGTTGACTGACAATTCATGTTACGCAAATTATTCATGTTAAGTTCTGTGTAATGTTTTTTCAGTGTTTCAGTCCCGATGCTCGATGGTTAGCTACAGCATCCATGGATTCCAGCATCAGAACCTGGGATCTTCCTGCTGCAAGGTAAACTCGCATATGTGCATCCTCAGTGATCATCTTTCCACCTTTTCTCACTTCTTCTTTCATCCTCAATTTAATATTTTTTATGCTTTCTCCCTTCTTCCTCCTCACTATCGCAACTTCCATTGAAGAAAAAAGGGATGATCGTGAGTGCAGAAATCTTTCATGGTTTTCGCGGAAGAAAAAACTAAAATCGCATTTTTGAAATCACGATGTGGCCCATGCTAGTGAGTCACTTGTTTTCGATCAACAAGGGCTGGATCCACAAAACATACCAGTTTGCGCAGATAAGCCCAGATATGCCCAGATATGCCCAGATATGCCCAGATATGCTGAGATATGCTGAGATATGCCCAGATATAAGGAGTCTCACTTGAAATATGTGAATGCCATCCCCGACGGAAGTATAGCACAATAGTGAATATATATCATTACTAGACTAATCTCATCGATCACTTTTTCTTGACCCCAGACTCCTGGATTGTTTCCTCGTCACAAGTCCCACTACGAGCCTGACTATATCCCCCACGGGAGAATACCTTGCTACAACACATGTGGACGAGTTAGGGATTTGCTTGTGGTAAGTTGAAAATTCGCTTTGAATCCTCTCGTAATATTTCTAAATTCTCACTCTTCTTACTTTTACACTGACCCGTTCAGTGGCAGACCCAGAACGGTATCAAGGGTGTGGCTGTTACCTAGAAAGACATCGCATAGCGTCCTTTTTAGGTTTTACCTTACCCCTTATTAATATTTTTAAACTCCGAAGGGGGTTACTGCTAGCTACGCAACCCACCCCTGAATCTTTCCATGTCGTTCTCAATAGCATGTGCAGAATCGTCGTCGCGACGAAGTAAGTTTTGGTGGACGTCAATCAAGGCGTTGCCATGACATTCCATAGGCACGTGCCCTTGATAACATTGTGTTTTCTGATAATGTCATGGAAATACTTTGATTTACGTCCACCAAAACCCTATTTTGTCGCGATGACAAATTGTACGATACCGTGAGTGCTATTGAAAACGAATGTAAAGTGTTATTAAACTAAAATCAAAACTGAAATTCCACTCCCAGGTCCAATAAGACACTTTATGGACACGTGTCTCTGGTGCCCCTTCCTGCTGATTACCAGCCATCTGTGGTAGAACTGCCATCGACAAGTGCTGATCAACATGACGGTAAGTCCTTACAACTCTACTGCCTGCCCACTTACACAAAATCCCAAGTTTTTTTCTTCCCTTGAGATTACATCAGCTTTACACAAATACTAAACGCACGCACGTGCTGTGTGCAGTCATAAAGCACGCGGGTTTGGCAGAACACGAGAGAAGTAGGCGACAATACCCTAGACGATTATCAGCACGGATCGCATAATTTTGCAAATAGATGCAAAGCTGAAAACATCTATTGCAAGTTATGATCTAAAAATACGACAAGAGAAATATTTTTTTCACTGATTAGAACATGAAGATGATGAAGTGACGGAAACCACAGACAAAGATGAAGAGCAAAAGACGAAGGAAAATGAAAAATTCAAGTCACCTGACCAACTATCGAGTGAACTCATTACTCTTTCTCTGCTTCCTCAATCACGATGGAAAAACCTAACGAGCTTGGAGATTATAAAGGTATACATCTCTGATATAGTCCTTCATAAAACATAAAATACTGCGAGCATGCTGATGGGCCCTTGGCCATGTTTAGAGCGGCTTTCGTATGCGTGGGAAACGTACGATACTGGCTTACAGGACGTACACGGTACGACATGTCGTAACATTGAAATGGCTTCCCATTGTCATCCAGTAATTTATCCAATCACAACATTTAGTTAGGGTTACGGTAAGATACAGTATGGCTAAAGCAGTACGACTAAGAATATGCCATATCGTTTCCCACTCATACGAAAACCCCTCTAATAATAGTTTCATATGATTATTTCTTAGGAAAGAAACAAACCCAAGCAACCGCCGAAGGCACCAAAAGCCGCGCCCTTTTTCCTCACGACCGAGCCAGGACTGGTACCAAAATTCGTGGCAACCGAAGGAGAGGATGACAGCTCAGTGACGACATCAAAGTTGATTCAGTTGGACAGGCTACAGCCGCAGTCTGAATTCCAAAGACTGTTAGCAGATGCGTCCTCTTCTAGAAACTGTGAGTCGTACTGAGAATCCTAATCAGTCATAATATATCCTACTCTTGCTTATTGTTTGACTTGAGTTTTAGCGTTTTTTTTACAACTCGTGGGAAACATTTGGTGACGTTTTTTAAAACGTTTTCAAAAATGGCTGGTGAAGGTTTTGTTGCATGTTGCATACCGAGCCCGAAATGCACTATGGGCGATGTGAATCCAATCAGCGAAATGTCACAACAATATGAAATTTTACTAAACGTTTTCTGCATGTTTTTCCGGCATATTTCCTTTTGTGCTGACATTGTTGATATTATTTACATTAACCCGAAAAATGTAATAAAACATTCAATGCTAATTCCTTGAGATCTTTATATCTAACTGTAGACGAGCCCCTGATGGATAAGCTCAAGATCATGGGACCTTCTGGGATCGATGTGGAACTAAGGCTGTTGGCTCCTGATGCTGGAGGAGATCTTATTTTAATGAAGCAATTCATGGAATTTTTAATCGCTCAAATTGGTACGAAGAAAGACTTCGAACTCGCTGAGGCTTATATGGCCTTGTTTTTAAAGGTAAGACTAATATTTGAGGCAAAATAACTTCGTTGGGTTCGGGTGGGGTCCAATATTCCCAAGCCCTTAGTTAGTTAAGTGAAGAAAACAAGCACGACTAAGTGCGAAAGGTTGGCCATATGCCAATTAAGGGGTAGTAAGGGACCGGTCATTATTTAGAGGGGTGGGTGCTGCAAATGGGGGGGGGGGGGGGGGGGGGGCACCAAGGAGAAGAAAGGCTTATATATTTATGCAAGATGTTTATTCAATTAATAAACCTTTTTACCTTGGACGTAATGTTTACCCATTTCATGCGCAACCTTCAAACAAAGAAATGATACTCTAAGAAATGACAAGGGGTCTGAAATGGGAAAACTTGCCCAAGCTAAAAAAGTCTATCCTGTATCCAGCTGCCGGGGGGGGTTTGACTGAAAAAATTCGCATCACGAAAAGGGGGGGTTATGACAAAAGAAACATGGCATACCTAATTTTACACCAGCTGCCTCCCCTCTAAATAATGACCGGTCCCTAAAGCAGGATGCTCCATGCTTGATGAAGTTTAGGAAAGTGATGTAATCAAGGGAATCATCCTAAGGATATTAGCCTCCTCATTCAACCAGTTCAGTTCTAATCTTCTTATCTTTCTATTCCCAGCTGCACGGTAGTGTAATAGTTCAACATAAAGAATTGCTCGACACAGCTCGCTTACTGCAGTCACAACATAACCAAACATGGACACAGCTACAGGATCTTATCAACCAGGGTCTTTGTTTGGTGGGATACTTCAAGAGCGCTGTCATATAATGGACTTATTGAACGGTTTTTTGAATCTCCGCTTTCCATTCAACCAGCGAGGAAAGTAGTTTGAAAGCCCAGTAAAAGAATTACGTGATATTTTTTGCTGAGGAAGGCATGAAAAAGATGTCGAAATCTAGCGATGCCTTTAATGTTGCATGGAAAGAATCAAGCGCTGCGCATCCTCAAAACTTTCTCTAGTGTCAAGCACCTGGATTATCATCTTCCAGGCTTTAAACAACGGAGCCCGGGACAAAGAAAGAAGAGAGAAAAAATATGAAAATAAAATATGTAAACTTCACTTTTTTTGAATGGCTTTTATTTCTTTGCAACAAATTATTTTCATTCAAAATTGTACATAATTTTAGCTTCTTTGATAAGACGGCCAGCTGTGGATGCGATCCTGTGAAACAAGACCATCTTATCGTGGGTTGTTTTAATGCATTCATTTGAAAGTTTGACATCTAAAAGCGGAATCCCTTTGTGCTTAAGCCGCGGAAATACGAGCAACAAAATCGTGCATTTTGTCGCGCAACATTCAGTGTTGCGTTGCAAGTTGCAGAGCGAATGTGGCTCGTATTACCACCCCGTGCAACAACAAAACTTTATTGGGCGACTTTGTTGCAGAAGTAGAAACGCTTTCTACTCTCTGCAACAAAGAAAATTTGTTGCGCGAGGGGTAGTAATACGAGCAACATTAGCTCAGCAACTTCCAACCCAACAAAGTTGCGCGATAAGTTATACGATTTTGTTGCTCGTATTTACGCGCCTTTGTTTTTTTGTTGGTGCTTTTATGTCAAGGGATCGGTAGGATAGGGTGTTGATCTATAGAATATTATTTCCTCGTCATCTACAGCCTGGAAGCTCTAGGATGCTCCTGCATGTTGGAGTGAAAAAATGCATCATCCAGTCACCGCGGCTCTAGAACCACAGTACCATTAGCCTGGGGTGCTTAACATATTAACCGATACATCCGGTTGGAGTGGTAGGTAATTTTTTAATTCGATTCTAATCGGACAAACTTCCTACTAATGGTACACGCGTCTACCGGAAAAACCGAAAAGAGCGGGGAAAAGGATTACCTTAATCAGAAGACCGAGTTTCCGGAATTTTCCGATTGTTTTCCAACCGGAATTTCCCATTTTCCCGGTTAAATGGTAAACACCGCTTGGTTTTCTGGCGCGACGCAATCGGAAGCGCCAGGTTTTCACACAAGCGTAAGAAAAGTGAAAATGTTTGATCCTGTTTTTACTTTTGTATCTGCAGTATGCTTTCATTACTACTTCCAACTGACTAGCCTTCAATAAAAGAACTGCTAGGCACATCATTGCGTCTCCACGGAAAAATGTAGGCTTTTTTTAGCGCCATGCTAGATTTGCACATTTATAAATATTTCAAACAAATAGCAAAGTATCAATAAATGCCGCTGACCTAAGATGACTTTAACAAGTCAAGACCAACTGATACTCTTTAGACAATTAAAGAATGTGTAGAAAAATATATCAAAATGAAGTTTGTTACCAAAACTAGACTCGCTATTAATAAATATAGCAAAAGGTTAAATAATCATGGTTTGGAACATGGAGTGGACAAACAAAGATCTAGGCTGCTGAAGTGGGAGCCCTGTGGTGCGAGATTCTTGAATGGCTTCGAGGTTCTTATCACTAGAGCCCTCAGGTGTCATTCTTACTGCACATGCTCAAAGTCCCATTTCGTTGAGCATGCGCAGTAAGAATGACAGGAGTCTGGGGTCTAGAGTAGATTTTCGATTCTCTGCACCAATCAGAACGTATGAATGAACCTCGCTCTCCGTAAAGCAATATGTGGTTTTACATGCTTGATTTTCCCCAACTCCAAGTCAAGTCTCTCTACTCTTCTGTTTCGTGTCAGTTTCCGGCAACAAAGAGCTCCAGACGATTTTGATTAATCTAAGTTGACCCGGCAAACAGTAGCAAAGACACCAGACGTCTGGTGTTGACTTTAAACGACAAGCTAACATGCATGTGTATCTATCTCCCTCAGAGGACCGGTGCGCACCACTCAGTAACGTAGAAACTCCGTTTTCCAACAAAAAATGAACCATGTATGATAAATCCCGGAAATGCGTCATGAATTAGACGCAAAAAATCGCGCCAAATTACGTAGACGCATGAAAAGGTCTTTCCCGCCACCATACAGGACCATATCCAGGCAAGTTAGGTGAATGTAGAAGAAGCGTAACGAGGGTTTGTCTTCCGTCTTCGCTTCGCTCCTTTAGGCATGTCATCCCAACTTGACAGGTTTGCTGTTTCAGTGGCGTTGGACTGAGGAAAGAAGTACCATGACAATTCAATAATAGTAAGAGGGTGGGGGTGGGGACGACAGAGGTAAATAAGTTCGCGGCTAGGGTTCCAGCACACACCACTCTCAAAGCCCTAACATTGTCATTGCGCACGATGGATTGAGCCGAATCACCAAACACGCGCAGTAAGACTTGATAGCAATAAGGTCGAGAGTAGATGCACAGAAGGTGGGGAGGGAGGATCCACAGCCCTGACATTCTCAATGCGCATGCTCGGTTAAGAAAAATCACCGAACATGCGCACAAAGAATTATCAAAAGCTCTGGGAGCAAGGGATTCACAGATACTGGCATATGGGAATAAATTATTCACTTTTGTTAGAATGTGATGGGATATCCGTTTCAAAGAAAAACCAAGGGTTTCACTTGGCAAGTGATAGGTGCGTGACAATGGCCATGTACTTACCATTCTCTGGCGCACTTTAGCGGGTAATTCCACACCTTCTTTATATACATCTTCTCGGCGCACTCCCAAGAAAGACTCGTCTTCGAACTTAATCTAAAAATGCATTGAAATATTGTTATAAATATCCTTGATAGACGTTAACTCTATAACCGTACAATACTTGCTAGTTCTCGTAAATACAGGCAGTGGAGTCAAGTTATAACACCACTTGAGACCAGGGATAACGTTCGAAGTAACGGGGGTCCAAGATATCCAGGGTAAAATTTATAAGGACGCTGCCTGAAGTTCGAAATAACAAGAAGTTCGAGATACCAGGGACTTAAGATAACGGGACTCCACTGTAGAACAGAGGCGCAGCACTGAAGGTAGCCATCATTATATAAGACTTGCGTATTTACCTGATAGGTCACATTTATTCGTCTTCCATTGATCTTGGCCTTCCATAACGTATCGTCTTCCCATTTAATAGAAATGACTGTTCCCTCTGGAATATCATCTTGTCTGTCCTCGTATCCCTAGAGAAACATATACACAGTAGACAAGTAAACAGCTGTCCGTGTGCACACACAACTAAGGCTAACAGGGGCGGATCCAGGGGAGGGGTGCAGGGGGTGCGCACCTCCCCTGGGTCGACTTTGTTTCCCTAGTTCGAAGATAACCAATTTAAAAAAAAATTTTCTCCTCGATTCTGAGGGGTGCAAACAAAACGAAGGCACGCAGTCACAAATACAAAGTTGAGTTTGCGCGTCTAAACTAGAAACTTTGCAATAAACCTCGATATCTTTATAAGTGACTCTAGTATCCCTAGCGAAACACATTGACAAGTAAACAATGCGCACACATATAACAAAGGCAGTCAAGAAAATGAAGTTGAGTCGTCCCCTCTAGACTAGAAACAGTGCAATATATCTCAATATCTTTGAGTAATCCTCGTATTATATCCCTAGCGAAACACATTGGCAATAGACAAGTAAACAACTATTCATGTGCACACAAAACGAAGGCAGTCAAGATTATGAATTTTACTATGCGCTTCTAAACTAGAAAGCAAGTCCATATACCTCGATATCTTTATGAGTAACTGTATCACAAATAGATCCATCAGCGAACGATACCATGTAGAAATCCTCTGATGTCATGCTAATGACTTTCCCCTTGTAATATCTAGAGATAGGAATGAAAATACCTGGTTATATTCAGCTATATAAGATCTTGCTAGGTATAAATATAGATTGGCAAATTATAACCAAATTTGCAATATTGTCTTAAAAAGGATGAGGATGAGGATGAGGATGAGGATGAGGGTGAGGGTGAGGGTGAGGGTGAGGGTGAGGGTGAGGGTGAGGGTGAGGGTGAGGGTGAGGGTGAGGGTGAGGGTGAGGGTGAGGGTGAGGGTGAGGGTGAGGATGAGGATGAGGATGAGGATGAGGATGAGGATGAGGATGAGGATGAGGATGAGGATGAGGATGAGGATGAGGATGAGGATGAGGATGAGGATGAGGATGAGGATGAGGATGAGGATGAGGATGAGGATGAGGATGATCGTTCGTATTTCGTGCACATGGCATCCTTACAAATTACCATAACCATTATCAACAGTTCTATCTTACCTTCCATTTTTATGTTTTGCTATTACAGATTCTCCACAGCTCATTTCAGAGAAATCTCTTTCTTTTGACTGATAAGAACAAAACAATAAAATACAGATAGAGTATAAAACAAAGTCTTGACAAGAACCAAAAGTAAACAAACACAAGTAAAATACTGAATCAGAAACTAAGGCTTATCGAAAATAGCGCGAGGTTGTCGGGAGGGCAAAGTTTAGAAATGACAGCCTGGGGTGCGCAATCCCAATATTGATAATACACAGGCAGCAAAAGCAAATGTAAAGTCAGTGATATCTGCGGTCCAGGGTTCGAATCCCAGTCTCCCCATGTGAGCTGAGTTAGTTGGTTCTCTTTCTGACTCCGAGGGTTTCTCCGGCTTTTCGGTTTTTCCTTCCTCCTTTCAAACCTACCCTAATTCAAACTAGTAGAGCTGTCAGAGGCGCCATCGCACTGCTTTCAGTTCGACTCTTATGAGCTGCGTCACTGCTGTACTAGTAGACTGATTTAGCTCCAGGACGCGAACCTCAAATACGACGGCGCGAGCGCATTTTTTTCGTGCGCGCGCCGTCCTCAACGGCGTTGACGTCCTCTACAGGACGCCATTTGCAGCATTTTCACGTCCTGTTGAGGGTGTCAACGTCGTTGAGGACGGCGCGCGCACGAAAAGTAATGCGCTCGCGCCGTCGTATTTGACGTTTGCGTTCTGATGCTAAATCAGTCTAGTGACTGACTAGCAAGTACTCGCTCAGTCTTCATTTGCCCTACATTACTGATATATTAGGTGTTCTTTACTAACCTTGAATTTATCTCTACTATGTCTTTCGCAATATGTTTCAACAGGTTGAGGCCAGTCGCTAGGTTCGAGCTGATTTCCCGCCAAAACATAGCAGGTCACGTGGTATGCTGTGGCGCACTTGCCCGCGCAGCATTGTACGCATGCGCTCTGAAGATCTGAACTTACTGAATGGCATAGGGAACATTTCTAAAAACAAATGAGCAAAACTGGATGAATTAATACACGAATTAATGAAGCACGTTGGTGTATTCATGACATATTTTTGCCGTGATACATACCAGTACATACTAATACATACCAGTTTTTTCCTTCCTTGAGGTACATTTTCTGTGTTTATGCCCTTTCTAAGGCCGATGTCCTGAAATGCTACTTCAGGGATGGTCAGCGCACAGCCAATATGTGCCCATCTACAAGAAAATGCATAAAAATTCGATGAAGAAGATTAACTTTGCAGGAAGCCCGAGTAATTATAAATTAGCTCATTCCCTCCCTGGCTAATATTCTACATTAAAACAGACTAGCAATAAAGGAGCATTATTAATATCAACTTGAATCCTTCGCAGGAAGCCCGAGTAACTATAATTATCAACCCATATCCTCCCTGGCTAATATTCTAAAACAGACTCGCAAAAAAGAAGCATTTTTTTACCTGTCGTCTGTTGTTTTCTTCAGGGCTCCTCCACGGATACTACATAAACAGCAATGCTAAAAAACAACAGTGACAAACGTCAAGAAAACTGATATCGTCACAATGATTTTCAAAATCCATTTGGTACATATTCAAGGCAGAAAAATGTGTACTGTGGTTCTGAAATTGCTTCCGCATTCCTAACTGCACTGTCCAGATAGTGCGCATTGAGTGAAAAACCCATACCAGCACTAGAAAGAGCACCTTCACTTTAGTAACCCTACAAAGGTTCATTCTGTCAGGTGTTATATCCGCCGAGAAAACGTTTTTTGAAAATCGACAAATTTACAGACGTTTGTATGGTTGGATTTATACGCTACACCCCCAGCTATACAAACGTCTGTAAATTTGTCGATTTTCAAAAAAAGTTTTCTCGGCGGATATTACACCTGACATAATGAATCTTTGTAGGGTTACTAAAGTAAAGATGCTCTTTCTAGTGCTGGCATTGGTTTTTAATTTTAACTCATTTGAATTTTCGGTCGCTAAAACTAATACGTCTGAAAGAGTTATGGAGGTCGAAGGAACATGAAAAAGCTCTGAGTGACGAAAAAGGAAAAGCAAGCATTGCATTAAGTAGCGAAACAATTACGCCCATTTTTATAACTACGCAAGCCAGACAAGGAAGCAATATTCCAGGTACCTTGTTTTATGGCTTTCATCAATCTAATTTTCCAATGTCTGAGATATAGTAATCATTTTGATTTATGAAAGCTCGTAAAAATGTGGCCCCTTTAAGTAGGTCGCGCAAACATGAAGGCAGGTGTTAAACACGTACCGCAGATCTGATATCCTCTTCGTCGTCTTGACGACATCTATCACACTTCCATGATTTTTCTGACGTCAGATTATCGGTACCATAGCAACCTGACAACAAAAGGCACCAAAAGGCACCAAGGGTAAATTTTTTTCTTAGAATTCTGTTGTGCTGTTTTCTAGCATAAAATATCAATGTCTTGGGAATTTCAAATCATTCTTTACTTTTATCATACAACATTGAGAATACAGGAAAGCCGTTGTATATGCAAGGGCATTGCATCGGTTCTTCCCATCAGGCACTGCGGTGTTTTGAATTTCTTGAAAGAAGGTATTTTCAGTGTTTGGGGGTAAAATAGTTAGTTATACAATGCTTTCTCGTGGTGCCCCATGGAATATTCCTGAAGGCTCGTGTGTATACTAGAAAATACAGGTGACGCGTGGGGTATTCCATGATACGCCACTCAAAACCATTGTATGACAAGTATGTATCCATTTATGGTGATTTACTTACTTTCATGGACGACAACCCTGCATGTTTCACAGCGCAGTAAAGGACTTTCGGTATCGTTAGAAAACCGGTGATCAAGCCATGATCCCATACTCTCCGGGCTTGAACCCTCCGACATAAAACATATCTCCGGTAGGATAGGTATGGACGGTTTCAGCCAGCTACGGGTGGTTGGGGATTTGGTTCTTGGTGAGTTTTCTGGTAATGTTTTGATTCTTTGTGGTAGTTCTTCTTTTATGTGACTTAGAATATCCTCCTAGAATAGAAAATAGATAAAAGAATGAATGAATGAATGAATGAATGAATGAATGAATGAATGAATGAATGAATGAATGAATGAATGAATGAATGAATGAATGAATGAATGAATGAAATTAAAAATGGACGGATGGATGGATGGATGGAGGACGAAGGAAGGAAGGAAGAAAGGAAGGAAGCAAGGAATGAATGAATGAAAAATGGATGAATGGATGGATGGATGGATGGATGGATGGATGGATGGATGGATGGATGGATGGATGGATGGATGGATGGATGGATGGATGGATGGATGGATGGATGGATGGATGGATGGATGGATGGATGGATGGATGGATGGATGTATGGATGGATGGATGGATGGAAGGAATGGACGAATGAATGAGTGAATGAATGAACGAATGAAAAAAGAATGAATGAATGAATGATTGACTATTTAATTGAATCGACAACGAACAAACGAAGAAACGACTAAATGGAAGAAATAAAAAAATGGGAGAAGGGAGAATTAGGGAGAAAGGGAGGAAAAAGGGGAAGAAAGACAGGAAGAGAGTGACTGAAGAAGAAGGAATAGATCGTGGAATTCAGGATGAGAATAGTTTACCTTCATCTTGGCAAATAACTGGCAGAGTGCACAGTGAGGTTCTAATTCAGCCATAATCATATTAAAGGCTTGTTCTGTTTTAAAGCTCGGTGACTGATGGTTCCATAATCCATCCAGTCCTTCAACAATGTGAGGCATGGTCACGGACCGTTTCTTGCCCGATGATGGGTGAACTAAAACATGAAATAATTATAATATAAGAAAAAACAAGTAAAATATATAACTGTCTGTTTTAGGTCATCCCTCATAGACCTCTAACTTGGGCGTGATGTTTTCCCATGTCAGGCCACGTGTCATTCCCTAGAGTATCATTTCATTGCATAAGAGTTGCGCATAGGAAGACACATGAATATGGATACAAATCAAACAAAGAATCTTATTCTCAAGAGAATGACACGTTATCTGATACGGGAAAACGTTGCGTTATTAAGGCCAATAGTTTTATTCCGAAATACGATGATCGCCGTGTCAAAAGTATCGCGGGCGGGCATGAAAGCGAGGCAATTTAGGGCAAAAATGTAAACAACCAAATCCTTTTGCCCAAAATTACTTTACTCTCATACCCGTCCACGATACTTTCAACAACGATCATCGCATTTCGAAACTAAACTATTGTTATACCACGTCAAACCTATAAGTTCAGATCCTGCGGAAACGAAAATGATAAATAGTAAGTCTTTCTTACCTGCGTCTTTGTTTAGTTCTTCTAACTTACTCTGTGAGCTCGGTAGAGTAACAGACTTAGTGACTGGAGGCTGTCGCTTGGAATGACGCGGGGATACCACATCCTGGTTTTTCCTAGCAGTTCTGCATAAAAATACCAAAACATTACTGCCATTTAACTCAACCGAGATTTGCAAAATCTATTACGGCGACGTCAACCGGAAGTGCAAATAACTTCACTTTGGGGTTTCATGCCTTCAAAGTCTGAGGATGAGCTTTATTGACAATGTTTTGAATGAAATCCCCAATGAACAGAAATCTCAAAAAAAAAAAAAAAATCTATATTTCTGGTTGACGTCGCCGTCGTAGCCCCGATTTTGCAAATCCAGTCCCCTAATATGGAATGAACAGCGCAAAAAGAGGAAGACATTTCATACTTTTTAGGTGGCCGACGGGACGCTACCGGTTTCTTTTTACTTTTAGTGGTTGTTTCCTCGTCGTCTTCGCTGCTCTCATCTTCGCTATCTTCCTCTTCACTCGAGCTCTCGCTCTCGCTACCCTCTTCCTTCTTCTTTGCCGCAAGGTAGTCCTCCCATTGATCAGGCTATGAAATAAGAATTATTACCATTAGCTGGACACAACTAGCCTCTGCGCAGAGTCCACCGCAATTTTAAATATCCCGCAACAATACTCGGGCTACCTGTATTGGAGCGTTGAAGGTAGTATATAATGAAACATTACTCGGGTTCCTATCACCAAAGGGGATTTCAAAACTAGTACTTTCAATAGAACAGTTTTTGTATGACTATGAAAACATACGGCACGGACCGCGCCTTAACATGACCATGTCAGTACCGTGCCGTGTATGAAAACATTCGACATTCGGTGCTGTGTCTGCGTCGTGCCGTAACCGTACCGAGTGCCGTAACTTTTCACACTCATACAAACTTACCTGGTACTTCTCTACAAATGCGTCCATGCAGATTTTTACTGAATCCTTTTTACACTGACACTGAAAACAACCAAAGAAGTTCCAATGTTAGTGGATATAACCGATGCAATAGAGCTATGGCAGCCTCGCTATTCTTTACACATCACCCTCTCGCATTTGCGTGAAAAATAATACTCAATTTTACGACAAATCTACCATGACTTTCAAACAATTTCCGCTCTCTCAACCACACCAAAATGTGCATCTAGCTTCCGCAAGTCTTCCTGGCTTCTTATAACCAATTTCAGGTGACTATGGAAAACTTTAATGTATAGACGTGCCGTGTCGTGCCGTGCCGTGCCGCGTCTGAGCATTCTGATTGGATGGGCAGTAACTGCGCACGCTGCAATTGGTTCCATGGATGTCATCAATCCGTACCGTGACCGTGCCGCCTGCTATGCTTTTTCACGCTAATATTAAATCCAATCTAAATGTCAAGCAAGGTTAACATACCACATGAGCCTTCTTGCCAAAATCTATCCATCGCTCTGAAGCAAAGTTTGTAGACTCTGCGCAATTAAACCCGTGATTGAACCCACAGTGATAGCCGAATGGAAATGTCACGATGAACTCTCCTGCTTCTTGCGTTACCTAGATGTGTAAAGAAATAATGGTAAATGATGATGGCACGTAATCAATAGTCTTCGCCGTAGACGCCCTACCGTATTTTATAGTAATAGATCCCTTGCAGGATGTCAGAATGCAGTTCAATTTGGAGGGCAAAACAATAGGTTCCAATTCTCAGGAGATTAAAATTCTTTTGTTTTGCCCTCCAAATTGAGCTGCATTCCGACGTGCTGCAGGGGGTCTATTCTGCCTAAAACTTGTTTTTTTCTTTTTTGGAAGTTGCGCACAAAAACAATGGAAGGCCATTTCAGTATTTCGACGGCATGTCGTACCCTTCTCGTAATCTCACAAATATATAATCCACTGTTTAAATTACCTTATCAAAAGGAATGGAGAATTTCTTGAGAACTTGAGGTGAAATAATAGTCATCTTGTGGCGAAGGAAATGAGAACAACTTTGCCGACTTCCGGGAAAAAATCCTAAGAAAAACAACAACAAAACGATGGATATTGTAAAATATATCATATGAAGAATGGGCCAAATTGGTTGAAAAATATAAAAGAAAACACAATATATATGACGCACCTGCTGCGAGACGTTCAAGACGCTGTCCATGTTCAGGAGGAACGGCATACCTGAGGAAAATAAGATATTTAATTATCACCGATTATGTGGTAGGTTGCTAGAACAGTTGTCTTATGAGTAGCAGGGCGTAGCCAGGATTTTTTCTTGGGGAAGGGGGGGGGGGGAGTCATATTCTAAGTCATATTCTAAGTCACTTCCATTTCGCGATTTCATTGAAAATATCGTTCATAATTTTTTTTAAATACACAGATTCCTTGACCAAAATAACTTAATAGTTAAAACTTCAAAAAAATACAAATTTGGCGTTAGTTCTTGGTTTTAACTTGAGTATAATGACTACTGAAGGCGCTAGTACTTGTTTCTCAGTAACAACTTCTTTTATCCCTGCTTTTTAAATACCAATAATTCTTTATTTTCTCAAAAAATTGAATACTACTTAATTTTTGTGTCATATTTTTCGACACATATTTTTTGCGTCACTTTACTAATTTCGCGATTTTTTTGGAAATCGCGAAAATAGAGTGTCGCAAAAATTTTATATAATAAGGTAGTATTTCTATTCAGAAACTCAGAAACTCTAATCATAAAAAGTCTGATAATGAGATTCATTTAGGTAATCAAAAGCTATGTAGCTCTACTCACCAAGTCTTAGGAGCTCCGAAGTGTACATAGTTGATACTGTACAAGTCCATGTCCTCTGTATGCCATGCAAAGGTTGCCTTCCACATACCAAAGTACAGGTATGGAGTATTAACCCCCTCAACTTTGACTCCATATTTGTCTTCTATCAAGTCAAGAATTGTGTTCAGTTTACTGATATTCCATTCCTTGACATCTTTGTCAAATATTGACCCTGATATATCAGCTGCGTAGATTGGTGCATTAAATGTCAGATTCTTCCAGTATTTTCTCTCGAGTTCATCATAATCGGCATCTTTTGGTGGATGATACCTGGTAAAAAATAGCCATACAATCAATCATCCATTAAAAATATTTATGTGTTTGCACAAATGTTATCATCCCTCCCCTTCATAAATCAACCACTTTTTTGAAGTCAAGTCCTATTGATCCCAATCAGGAGTAAGAGAGTTTGGTTATTCCATATGCTATAAGGTATATGATAACCCCATGTAAGGCATGCTTGTACATCATTTTGATGGTATCATTTTACAGACCAGGGCAGAGAGAGGCACATGACTGTGCATTAGAGCACTGCAAGTACACTACCCAGAGCTTGAACTCTTGATCTCCCGTATATATTCAACAATTGGTCCTCAAGTGCGAATGGTCTACAAGTCAATAGCCCATGATCTGAAGGCCGAATGGGCTATTGACTCATAGGCCATGAGGGCGAGAGGTCTAATTGTTTTAGTGAAAACCTACTAATCGGTCCAATAAAAGGATGCTTGTACATCATTTTGATGGTATCATTTTACAGACCAGGGCAGAGAGAGGCACATGACTGTGCATTAGAGCACTGCAAGTACACTACCCAGAGCTTGAACTCTTGATCTCCCGTATATATTCAACAATTAGTCCTCAAGTGCGAATGGTCTACGAGTCAATAGCCCTTGAGGCTGAAGGTCTAATTGTTTTAGTGAAAACCTACTAATCAGTCCAATAAAAGGATGCAAAAAGTTTTGGATTTTGCTTTAAGTATATATTTTTTGGTTTTCAAAACCGGCACTTTTCGCTACTAGAGGTCTATCACTAATAGACCCCTAGTAGCTCAGCCAATCACAGGGCTTGATTGGTGATAGACCATTAATAGGTTTTTTCTAAACTGTATTATACCAATGCTCTGATGATTAGACCACTGGCTCTCTTGACTACATCAATCATACGGGAAAAGGTCTTACAAAAATTGACAACAATAATACTTAAAACTTTCTGTCATTACCTTTCACTGTTTGCTAATTCCTTAAATTCTTTATAACATAGTTTTTTCTTCTGAACATTGAAAAGCTGAAAAAGACCTATTGGAAGAAAGCACAGCATGTAAATAACAGTGTCAATTATTATTTTTTCTGAGGGGGAGAGGGGTGAAGGACTGTTTTTTTGGATACCTTTAAATGTTTATTTTCAAGTGTAGGAGGCTAATGGGAAATGATTTTTGTTTTGGTTTAATGATAGGAATTTATGCAGTTGAAAAGAGGAAGAAAAATAAAGAAAATGAAGTAAGGAAGTAAGTAAGGAAGGAAAGAAGGAAGGAAGAAGAGAATGAATAAGAGAGATCAAAGGAGGGGAAAAAACTCACTACAAAATAAATGAAAAACTAGCTTTCATGCTGGTCAATATTAGAAACACATACAGAACATTTACATACATTTGTAATTTGATCTCAAAAGACAATAATTTCATTAAAATAGACTTTTAATAAGCAATTAACTCCTAAATCTTTTTATTAGACTGTTTTATAATATCCTTAGCATCTGGAAATAATTAACAAATTCAAAATTATTAAAGCTTTACTGAGCATAAAGAGCTGATTTATATCAAGTACCTGTTCTGAAAGTAAATAACACGAACACAAAATAATCCACCCCATTCATGCCACAGCTCATACTAAAACCATGTGGTTAGCAATTATGTTAGTTTAGGGATTATGTCAGTCAGGTTGAAAGCTTGAAGGATAGGACAATGCTTTTCTTACCACACAAAACAACATGTATACTATGGGTGGACAATATGATATTTTGATCCTCTGTTTACCTGACTAAACGATGACATCCTTACGCACATGGTTGTCTTTGAATCGACATCTATATAGTATGTACTTATATACATGAATACTTAGATCATTTTAGTAATCAGGCGTCTTTTTGAGAGATTACTAGGATAGCTTTGAGCCAGATCAGTATTGTACAAATGTACATTATTCATAAAGAACAATACTATATGCTTTAATTACCAGAAAACCCTTTGTTAGAGTAAGTTTGTTTTTCTGCGTTATTATTCAACATGACAATGTTGTTTTGTTCACTAAAATAACTGAATTCTTTGAGATACCCTACTAAATTTTAGAGTTACAAGTTGGATATATTTATGCTAACAGATGGATATTGGTTTTATTAATGCAGTCATTAGTGACTTCCAAAAATGTACTTTATGATTAAAAATGTTGAACTTTATGGAAAGTTTTTAATCTATTTTCATTATATTTATTATTATATAACACATGTGTTTGGCGTTTAAGCAGCTTTCATTACCTTTATGTATATACCCAGTATAGTCTTCAAGATTAAAAGGTTTAAAATCGCTTTTTGTACCAAAACACTACAGTGGAAGACAAATAAATAATTGCAAAAAAATTGAAAACGTTTTAAAAAATTAAGCAAAAAAGTATAATTTTTGCTAGAAATAGATGGATTATGAAATGTATGATATACACTTCATGCTATTAAAGAGATATTCCTATCACTTGTCAGGGAAACGATTATCATGATTATAAATATATTACAACCTAAACAATTGTGTATACTGTTCCATAATAATCATTTATGGACTAAAACACTGGTCCATAATCATCGTTATGGACCACTGTGCATGGTTAGAATATTTTGAACCTTAGGATGACCTTCAACGTTGTTTACGTTTCCGAAATAACAGGAAAGCCAAGGTTTTACAATCACTGTGAGAACCTGATCGCTATGTTTTTTAACCACAAACTCTAAATTATCACCATCAACACATGTGGTGACGGAAGTGTAGGTTACCTTGGTGTACAACCCAACAGTTAAAGCACGTTCCGCACACCAGGAATACAAAGAACTATTCACTCACTTTATCGACCCTATAAAACTTTCATAACTTAGCGAACTGTAAACTTTGAGATATACTAAAAACAATAACAATTTCTGAATTTTTTTAACGTCAAGATTTAAGATAAGCTTAACTTAATTTCAGTTAAGGATGAAGCTTTCAAGCATGCTCTTTTTACGTTCTTACCAACCAACCAATATTGTTATCCATATCCAGTTTTCATGAATAAATATAATCTTATAGTTAATATAAAGCTTTCGTGACTTAACCCTCGTATTTTGAGGATATTTATCTTTACGATCTAGTAAACATTTTAACACAAAACGCTGCAGAAAGCTTGATAAGTTTAAGCTCTCAACTTTAAGCTTATTTCCACAACGATTTGTGTCTAAAAACCTCAAGATTTATGGCTTAGATTTTCTTACCTTGTGTCCCTGTAATGACTTGATGAATTGGAGCAGGAATATCAACGTCAACAGTGCTGTAGTTTCTCCTTGGAATCCATCCTTTTGGAGGAATAATCTGAAGGAAAATAAAAAGAAAGTGTAGTGTTTTGAGCGTATCATTGGTGAATAGCACAGAGTAGTACGTGACTCAAGTCATGCACTACTTTCAACTATGTCATGATCTTTAGTTTTAGTTCAAAATTCCTATAAATATAGCCACAAGATTATCGTATTTACCTTTGCTATTCCTGCTCGATGAGCTCCCTGTGACTCCATTTTACGAATATAAGCTGAAAAATTAGCGAATTCAGCGCGTGTTGGACGGAAAACCATAATCTTATTCCCATCACAAGACATTTTCCCCGGCTTTAAGATGCTGTAAAACCCGTATTTTGGCGTCCAAATGAAAACTTATGAAAGAAACCAGTATTGATATGTCATTAATGATTGAGAACAACCCTTAAGGCTTAGTTTTTGGTTCATTTTTAGGCCAAATTCTGGGTTGCGATGCACAGAAAATTTCTTTGTATCCTGTTGGGTTTCTTTTGTTGGGAAGGTGCTTGATGTTGTGATATGCAATATGACAGCTGGACACGCCCCCTTCATTGAATTCCCTCACTCCACCCCTGCTGGGGAATGTTTGGCCCCTCACGGTGATTTTAAATTACGTTTATGTTTACTACTTTTTGACTTTTCATTGGGAGTTTCTTGTTTATGATACAAGCTTATTGTTTTGGATTTAGTAGGCCCTAATTTTAGAAATGCCAGACGTCGCTCTTGTCTCTTCTCATCAATCTTGCATCTCAATAGTGACCTTAGTAATAATACTCATTAAAATAAAAGAGAAAAAAGCGAATACCTCGAGAAATAATTCAAAATAATAATCAATTCTTCGTAGATTATTTTTGAAGAAAAAATCGTATTTTGAATAATTGTGTGTTGTTTCTTGGTTGGGGTCCCTGTGTCATGGAAGGTCAAGTGCCCTGGGTACAAGTAAACAGTACAGGTGACCGTCAGTCTGTCAACATGCATCAAATCAAGAAGAATTCCGCTTTATTTTCCTAATTTTCCTTCAAAATTTCTTCCCTTTAGCTCACCCTCCAGCTGTCCACCATGACAGAACAAGGAAAGGGAGAATTAGACAGCGTTGCAAGGTAAAATAAACAAGTTTTCAGTTATATTTTCGTATACAAAACCAAACTATCAAAGTTGTATGGGGTGAAAATTCAAAACAACAAAAAACTCCAGTTTGTTGTGCGAAAAAACTGGACATTTTAATCTCAACTAATAGTAAGAAGTTATAAAACAATTATAGCATTTAAAGCTGCTTTAAATGGTTGTAGTTTTTAGTGAAAACATGCTTAATTTTTGCCAAAATTCCACCCCAAACTACAATGTGTCAGCTCTCATTGTATCATTACTGCTAACAATATTAAGCTTATTGCTATAAACAAATAAGCTTAACTTGTAGAGCTTACATATCTATTTCAAAAGATGCCCAAAATTTCTTCCTTTTGATTTCAATTTTATCCATTTTTTTTAGTACACATTTATCTTGCTCCAGTCAACAATTTCAAAATTGTTAAAACTGTTTAATAGCCACATTAAACAAATTAAACTGAGAGTATATTTGTTCAGAATTAGACTTTTAAATTCAAAGTAATTGATTCATTTGCATATGATTGAAATTACAAATATTGCTATTATATTCTTGTGGTTTGTTAGAAAGGGTTACTGTATGAAGTCTAGAATATTTGTCAATCAAATTACAAAAATTATGTACCGGTATAACTCGAAGATGCCAAAATTTATAAGGTTTGAAATCTCTGTGTATACCCCTGTGATCCAAGATAGATAGTATAAAAATACTTCTATTAGGCCTAGTTCAGAGTTCGAACTTTTGCCACATCGAATCTAATTGGCTTTGAGGCCAGCAGCTAAGAAAATGCCCAGAACTACCATATAGAACATCAGCTCTTTTGCTTATCGCTAGGAGATGATATGTATTAAGTTTGGTCTACATACTTCTACTATTTAAAGGAAAACAGCATTCTTCCTCAAAAGCAATTAGATTTAATGTAGCAAAAGTTCGATGTCTGAACTAGGCCTTGAATTGTTTCATAATTTGTTTTTGGCATTAAACTATCATCAGTAAGAGCATAAGACACAGCTGTGAAAACTTCGTAAAATATACAGTATTCATAATTTATATTTTTACCTTTTGACTTTTCATAATATTCAAACCCCAAATTACAGAATTACAGAACTTTTTGTCTTTTTTTAAAATGACAATGGATAGGAGAAGTGGCATTGAAATCGAAAGTCACCATTATTGAAGTCAACATTATTTGATTAATATGAATTCTGACTAATTAGTGCTTGGAAGTTAATCAAGATGAGGAGAACTTATGCTCATGAAAATGATAATTAATGTAACCTTTTATTTCATTTTTACAATGGGTACTTCTTAAAATAAGTAGATGAAACATAGTAGACAATTCAATCTGCCAGTTTTATGATTCATGATCTGTTTCTGTTTGTAGTTCAAGTCAAAGTGATGAAAAATCTCTACCAGATGCCATCCGCACTACAGCTGTTGCAATCAATCTTTGTCTGTCGAATAAGTTTTTCAAAGCACAAAAGATGTTAGAGCCTTGGTAAGTTACGCTGAGTGTAAATTTTACAATTCCTAAAACCATTTATCATGCCACCCCCATTATTTACGAGGATATAGCAGGCTACCAAATACAGGCCAAATGCTACTAATGATATAAGTGACAGTAATTTTAAATGGAAAAATAAAGGTATAGCATTTGTGAATTCACCTCTCACCTCTGGGGTCTTGGGATATTCTTCCATCACATGTGAGCAAAGTTTGTTAAGTCTCTTGATTTAAGGTTAACTCCCACTGGTTCTCTGGCTTTGCTCCCTCCACAAAACGAAACTTAATTAAGCTAAATTCCAATTCGATCTTTGAGTTAGAAATTCCCCAACTTTGATCAGCCCAGAGGTTGTTTCAGGGTATGAATAAAAATGTTACAGGTAATATGTCTGGCTAGTTTGATTTTTCAGCTATTAGTTTTTGTATTGCAGGGCTAAAGAAAGCATGTATCATGCTCTTGGTTATGGTACAATCATGTACCTTCAAGCTGTCATGACCTTTGAACCAGTGAGTATGTTTGGTCTATTTACCACTGCTTTCATTGCTATGCACTGATCAAGACAACAGTCACAACAGGTAAATCAGGCAATACACTACTGTCAATCGAACAAATTGTTTGGTACCTTAACACATCCTGATTGACGGCAGTATCTATATTGCCTGATTATTGTCTCGATCATTGCATAGCAACGAAAACAGTGGTAAAAAATAGAAGAGCGAGCTGTTTTCTTCTCTTTTCATGGTATTCAAGAATGTATTAAATTATGAATATCTATGTCAATCAGATGGTTCTGTTTTAAATTTTTTGTAGCAAGCCATAGAACAGGCATGTGATAGCATCAAGATTGCAATGGATGTGTGTGACAAGTATGTATATACCATTAGATGTAATGTATGTCAGTATAGGGTCACCTGCACCCGACCAAGGCTTGAAATAACAGTTGGTCAGTCACCAGTCATGATGACCTGCCAAATTAGTTTTAGCTTGGTCATACCGGCTCAACATTACTGGTCAAAATGATCAGCAAAGCAAAGATTTGACTGGACAAGTTCCAATTCTCGCTGGACATTGTCATTGTTATTTCAAGCCCTCCCCACCAATCCCATAACTCTTCTCCCATTCCATTCCTTCTCCCAACCAGCCGTATTCTTATTAAATTTTCCAAACATTCCCTTCTTCCAATCTACCATTGCATTTCCCCCAAATCTCCCTCACTTCCATTCAATTTTATCAACCTCCCATACTTCCATTCCTTCTTGTATTTCCTATCTTCCAACTCCCATCAACCCCCATCAACCCCCATCAACTTATTAACTCATCCCCTTCCCATGCTAAGACATGAACGATGGTTGTGCACACTGAAGATTGTGACATTTGTTTGCTGCAGACAAAGACATAAACAAAGCTGGTCAGAGTCACTAAGCAGCTGGATCTGGAGTCCTTCATATGAAGGTATTACTGAAGAAGAAAGGCATGCTGAACTCTGTTATGCAGAGTGCTTATTACAAAGAGCTTTACTTACATTTATACAGGTATACAGACTAGTAACTCTTTAATGTTCTTTGGTAAAAAGTGCAACCCTCCTCTCCTCTCCCCTCCTCTCCTTTCCTCTCCCCTCCTCTCCCCTCCTCTCCCCTCCTCTCCCCTCCTCTCCCCTCCTCTCCCCTCCTCTCCCCTCCCCTCACTTTTCTTCCACTCTCATTCCTTCTCCTTCCTCCCTTTAAATTCTCTATTTTCTAACTATTCTTCTCTCTTTTGTACCCCTTTCTCCTCCTCCCTCTCCTCTCTCATTCCCCTGTTCTCCCCCTCCAATGTTTTAATCATTTTTGCATTCAACTCCCACTTCTTCTATCCTCTTTCTCCTTCCTTTCCATCTTTCTGCTCCTCAATATATTGACAGAGTGTTCTCCCATTTTTAAAGTTCCATAAACACTTTGGTTTAAGCTATGGTTTTTCTGTTGTAGGATGAAAATCTTATCAGTTTTATTAAAGGAGCTCTCAAAATCAAAGCTTGTTACAACTCTTATAAGTAAGTGTTGGTCCATTTTTTCATTTTTGATGAACAAAATATTTTCTGTGTGCCAGTGTCTCACTAATCCAGATGCTGGCCCCTTCCTTGACTGCTACTCTTTTTTTGGGGGGGGGGGGGGGGGGATGGCATCTGTGCTTGTTGTGAGCAGAGCAGTCAAAGGAGAAGCCAGTCTCTCACTATATATGCTACACATGGTGCAACATTGCAGCCAATGTTGTTGAAGTAGGGTCATTTTCTACTTCAGCAACATTGCCTGCATCAAATTGTGTCATGTGACATGGCTTGCAACATCAATAATTGATGTTGCAGGCAATTATTGCCTGCAACATTGCATGCAATGTTGACTGTGTGCACTTGGTTTATCTCTTAGTCTGCCTACCTTTTTGTTTTTTAGATCATGTGTATTCTGTTTATTGCATTCTCACTTTGTTTGTTGGATGGATTTTTCATTTAATATTTGTTTCAATGTGATTTTGTCTCAGGACTTGTTTCAGTATGGTCATGAATGAACCAGAAAGTCTCAAGAAATCACCTCAGAGAAAAGATTTTGAAGGAGGTGTTCACCTTGGCATTGGCAGCTTCAATCTGGTTAGTTCTACGAAAATGCACTCTGGTATATTCCTTCCTTCCTTCCTTTGTTCATTCATTCATCAAGTCAATAACTTCTTTTTACAGCTTCTTTCACTACTTCCCACAAGAATTCTCAAAATCCTTGAGTATATTGGCTTTTCCGGAGATAAGGTAAACTTCAGCGTATAACCCACCTACCCCATTGCTTTGCACTTTGATTGATTGGTTTAGGCAGTCAGGACAAGTTGCATGGGACATTGAAGAAATAGAAAACGCGTGCACGTGGTGTTTGTTTAGCCATAAAGCATGCAGGGATTGGCAGTACCAGGGAGGTGGTAGAACACGAGGGAAGTGTTCTGAGAAGCACGACGTGTAGCAGATTGAAATTGCTTCTCACCAATTCTCAAGTGCTCTGATAATCCCCCAGTGCTTTATATTTTCACATATCACAACAAGCAAGTTTTTTATTTCTTTGATAAAATACTAATTAGAGAAGCCATTAATTTGGACACCAATGACAAAATAGAAAATGCGCGTGCGTGCTCTCATAATACACACGCTCCCAACCAATCAGAACAAGAGATATATAAGTTATTTTATAATTCCCTGTATAACAGCAATTAAAGTCTACAAAACAATTATTTTTTAATTGCCAGTTTTCAGGTCTGGAGCATTTGGATAAGGGATGTAAAGGAGACAGTCTGAGATCACCAATGTGTGCAATGATATTACTGGGTTATCATAGTGTAATCACTCACTATTTAGGTAAGACCAGCACTGTTGTTAAGAGAAGAGGAAAATTTGAATTAAGAAAAAGCTAATAAACAAGGGAGGAGAAAAAATTAGAAAAAAGAGGTATGGGAAGAAAGAAAAAAAGTATCTTATTAACATTTATCGGAATAAGCGACATTGAACCCGGCTTAGCCAAAATCTAAGGGAATAATACTAAAGGCGTGGACACACGGTGCAACAGTGCGCGCAATATTGAAGGCAATGTTGCTGAAGTAGGATCGCTTTTTTACTACGACAACATTGTGTGTAACAAACATGGCTTGCACTGACGTCGATTGCCTGCGACTTTGCGCGCTTTGTTGCACCGTGTGTCCGCACCTTAAGAGAGTGAAGAAGAAAGAATACGTGTGGTAGTATATTAAGATGGTTAGAGGGTAGGAGAAAGAAAAAGAGAAAAAGTCGACGGTGTATGGATTGTGAAGCATTCAAAAATTATACAATTTCTGTAGGTATTGGAGATGGTGACGTAGAATATGCTGAAGAGATTCTGCAGCCATTTCTCAAGACTTTTCCGAAGGTACGTTTTACATAGAAATTAGAAGAAACATAACAGGTTACGTGACATTTTTTACACACACAAATTTTGTACACGTGAAATAAGTACGGTACATCGGATCTCATTTTTGTAATTTTTCTCAAAAAAAAAGAAAAAAAAATCATTTATCATTATTACTCAAACGCATTTCTTGCTGTTTGTTTTCATAGGGTGCCATTTTTCTCTATTTTGCTGGTCGTATTAAACAAGTCCAAGGTCGACTTGATGAGGTAGGTTGCTAGTGTCCTGAACATTATGTAGTGTTTATAATGAACGAGCAGAAGGCGTAGCTGAGTGTTTTTTTAAAAACCTTGATAAAAAGTCTCCTGTTCGATTATCAAACTCTCTTCGTCTGCAAAGGCCAGAACTGAAGTGTTCGAGTATAAGGTATTTTAACCAAAGAAAGTAAAGGAGTTCAAGGGCAGATCCAGGTTTTTGAACGTGGGGTGTGGCAGCTACTAATTATTATTCAAAGTGAGAAGGGAGGAATATAGCAACTGAACTGACATTATATGACGTCGAAATCAGCAATCCTTCGTTTGCACGCACCACGAACATGGCCGCCATGTCTTTTTCTATTGACACTCTTGGAAATGCGAACCATCAATATTAAAATAAACAGAACGGAAAATGGGGAATCCTCAACGTGGAGCCCTCTCCTGGATCTGCTAGTGGAGCTAACAGGATTATCTTCTTCAGGGAGAAGAAAGGTACAACTACTCGATTAAAGTTCAATCAGAATGGAAACAGTTTCATCACATTTGCTATTGGGAGCTCATGTGGTGTTACAGGTAAGACATGCTACAGTTACCTTGGTCCGTCGTGCCGGGTTGTTTGTTCAGGCTTACATTTGAATTTCTGTGTGTGTGTGTGGGGGGGGGGGGGGGGGGGTGGTGTCAATCACTAGCACCGCGCATCCGTTTCCGTGGAAACCAATTTTTTTACCAACTTATTTTACTGGACTTCACCCTTGCTTTGGCTCTCCTTTTCTCATCGATGATCGCACTTTAAATCTCAACTTACGTTCTGCAGATTTAATGAAGCTTCCTTAATATTTTAGCATAGACATTAATTTTGTTTATGTTTAGCTCAGCTTACCTAACTCTCAAAATACTTTTATCATTTATTTGCGGCGAACATCAGTTATTGGTTGACTCACTGTTGGATGAATTTTGTTAGTTTGCAGGAGAACTGGCCCAAGGCTTTTTATTATGCTTCTATTTTATTGAAAGAAAGTCGGTGGTCAAAGGTAAGCAGAGGACTTTATAGTATATATCCCTGATGTGTAACAAATTGACTAGATCAGTCTAGATCATATATGAGTTGACGTTGTTTGATGTATATATCCCTGATGTGTAACAACCTGACTAGATCAGGCTAGATCATATATGAGTTGACGTTGTTTGATGCATACATCCCTGATGTGTAACAACCTGACTAGATCAGTCTAGATCATATATGAGTTAACGTTGTTTGATGCATATATCCCTGATGTGTAACAAACTGACTAGATCAGTCTAGATCATATATGAGTTAACGTTGTTTGATGCATATATCCCTGATGTGTAACAAACTGACTAGATCAGGCTAGATCATATATGAGTTGACGTTGTTTGATGCATACATCCCTGATGTGTAACAACCTGACTAGATCAGGCTAGATCATATATGAGTTGACGTTGTTTGATGTATATATCCCTGATGTGTAACAACCTGACTAGATCAGGCTAGATCATATATGAGTTGACGTTGTTTGATGCATATATCCCTGATGTGTAACAACCTGACTAGATCAGTCTAGATCATATATGAGTTGACGTTGTTTGATGTATATATCCCTGATGTGTAACAACCTGACTAGATCAGGCTAGATCATATATGAGTTGACGTTGTTTGATGCATATATCCCTGATGTGTAACAACCTGACTAGATCAGGCTAGATCATATATGAGTTGACGTTGTTTGATGCATATATCCCTGATGTGTAACAACCTGACTAGATCAGGCTAGATCATATATGAGTTGACGTTGTTTGATGCATATATCCCTGATGTGTAACAAACTGACTAGATCAGGCTAGATCATATATGAGTTGACGTTGTTTGATGTCGGTATTGTTATCTCCTGTGCCAGAAGTGTTTTCTCTGGGTACTCCGGTTTCCTCCTTCCGTAAAAATTAACATGTGATCAGTTGAGAGTTGTATGTATAGAATATGTAATGTAGTTTTAGTGTGTGCGTGTGTGAGCGACAGTGGGCCAAATTGGAAACTAGTATACATACACAACGTTCGAAGGACATTAGAAACCTTGGGTAACCCACATTTGGTGGTGAATGGTGATGATATATTATAGATAATGACTGGTGTTGTGTTTGTTGATTCAGACAACCTACATGTACTTGAAGGGATCATTTAGATTAATGGCCCGAATAACTGGACAGCAAATTGCTAAAGAAGACGACAATGGCAAAGAGGATACTGAGGAGTACATGTTCAGGTATGTCATTAAGATACTGATCTTGTGATTAGAATGTCGAGACTGACACATTGAAGGGGAGGGGAGGGGGGAAGTATTTGTTATGCTCCACAAAGGGTGGGCTAAATAATGGCAAAGAAGACACTGAGGAGTACATGTTCAGGTGTGTGTCATTAAGCTCGATGTACTGTAACAGTTATTGTGGTTACAATAACGAGACACAGTGAAGGGGAGGGAGGGGGCAGACAAAGGACAGTCGCACTTTACAGGGAAAGGTCACAAAAATTTGTACAAGTGAGAATTAAAATGCACCACCCCTTCTAGCTGTAAATAATGACTGATCCCTAAGTATCCTCTAATAAGGGACGAAGTCAAAATAACTCATCTTTCGTGACCCGATTTAGAGGGGAGGGGAGGGGAGGGGAGGGGTGGGGTGGTGTTAGCCGGTACCCACCACCTCTGGAAGTGAAATCCTGGATTTTGTACTCAAATATCTCCAAAACTAAAAGTAAAATCGTAAGAATGAATATACTGTCTGTACTGTCTGTTTGGATTTGAGGATGGGGTATTTATCGGTACCCATCACCTAAATCAATAAAATTGGGTCCCTATTTTGTACTTAACAAATCGAAGTGACTTTTCCATGGTCTGTACTCCTATCGAACATAGAAATGACGTCAGATATGATCCAAACTCAAGTGGAACCACGAGCGCAGCGAGTGGTTTCACTGCAAAGTTAGGATCATTTCTGGCGTCATTTCTATGTTCGATAGGAGTACAGACCATGGAAAAATCACTTCGATTTGTCTTTTACCATAACAAGCAAAGAAAAGATCCAAAAACGAAGAAAAAGTTTAAAGAAAAAACCGTTTCAAGCGCGCGCTAGCTACGTCCGCGAGCGATTCGTCATCTTATCGGTCTGTCCTCTTATCGAACATGGCTCTCAGCCAATCAGCGCGCGAGAAATTTACAAGTTATGGTAAAAAATTGTTTTGAACTTGTCCCTAAGTATCCTCTCTCTCCCTAAAAAAAAACATTGTTTTTCCACTCCATGCGATATTTTGACCAGTGCGCAAAAGTGCAATCTATTGTTTTTAATATCTCCAAAACGTACTTTTATTAAAAAAAATAAAAAATAAAAAATAAAAAAAATAAAAAGATATTGTTTGTGTATCTGCAGACATCTGCCAAATTATAAACAGAGGATTGCTGGCAAATCGATTCCATTTGAGAAATATTCCATCCACAAGTCTGTAAAGTATTTCAGTCAAGGTAACTGGCTGTTCCTCCCAGGACTGGTAAGATTGAAATATATTTGTCTAAGATATTTAGCATTCCCTCGTGCGAGACCCTAATTATATGTTAGAACCGAATAGACCATTTTCGAGATGCGCGAGCGCTTTCAAAAATATCGCTGGCGCAGACACGAAAAAGAGGCATTTTCGGGCAAGATCACGCGCGCTATTGGTTCTGCCCGAAAATGCCTCGAGTTCATGTACGCGCCTGCGATAATTTTGAAAGCGCTCGCGCATCTCGAAAATGGTCTATTATAAAGCTGCCTACGGAGCCCTCTAAGGGACTTCACGAGTTCCCGAGATCCCAAGATCCCAAGATCCCAAGATCCCAAGATCCCAAGATCCCAAGATCGATGTGAACGATCTTTCACGTATTTTCTTTTGCTTAAAACTAAACATACATAACATTTTTCATCATAAAAAAATCCAATTATTGACAGTACAATGTTCGCTATCATGTTCTTGTCGCCATCTTGGACAAGATGAGTTGGGTCTGGGAACGACAATCCTTCCCTATGGCCCTGAGACTCGCTTTTTTAACTGTGGATTCCTAAAGTATTATATTGGGTTAGAAGTCCAACGGACCACAAAATGAATAGACTAAAACCCTGCCTTTATTGCTAATACAGGAGCTAATCTACATGTGGAATGGGTTTCAAGTCCTTAAGCGTCGTCCTGATCTTTCTCGACATCTATTGAATCTAGTCATAACAGAACAACAGAAACTCGATCAAAATAAAGGTGAGTGGTAACAACAATATTAACAGCAATAGCAGCAACATAAGCATCGGTAACAACAATATTAACAGCAATAGCAGCAACATAAGCATCGGTAACAACAATATTAACAGCAATAGCAGCAACATAAGCATCGGTAACAACAATATTAACAGCAATAGCAGCAACATAAGCATCGGTAACAACAATATTAACAGCAATAGCAGCAACATAAGCATCGGTAACAACAATATTAACAGCAATAGCAGCAACATAAGCATCGGTAACAACAATATTAACAGCAATAGCAGCAACATAAGCATCGGTAACAACAATATTAACAGCAATAGCAGCAACATAAGCATCGGTAACAACAATATTAACAGCAATAGCAGCAACATAAGCATAGGTAACAGCAATATTAACAGCAATAGCAGCAACATAAGCATCGGTAACAGCAATATTAACAGCAATAGCAGCAACATAAGCATCGGTAACAACAATATTAACAGCAATAGCAGCAACATAAGCATCGGTAACAACAATATTAACAGCAATAGCAGCAACATAAGCATCGGTAACAGCAATATTAACAGCAATAGCAGCAACATAAGCATCGGTAACAACAATATTAACAGCAATAGCAGCAACATAAGCATCGGTAACAACAATATTAACAGCAATAGCAGCAACATAAGCATCGGCAACAAAAATATTAACAGCAATAGCAGCAACATAAGCATCGGTAACAACAATATTAACAGCAATAGCAGCAACATAAGCATCGGTAACAACAATATTAACAGCAATAGCAGCAACATAAGCATCGGCAACAACAATATTAACAGCAATAGCAGCAACATAAGCATCGGCAACAACAATATTAACAGCAATAGCAGCAACATAAGCATCGGCAACAACAATATTAACAGCAATAGCAGCAACATAAGCATCGGCAACAACAATATTAACAGCAATAGCAGCAACATAAGCATCGGTAACAGCAATAGCAGCAACATAAGCATCGGCAACAACAATATTAACAGCAATAGCAGCAACATAAGCATCGGTAACAACAATATTAACAGCAATAGCAGCAACATAAGCATCGGCAACAACAATATTAACAGCAATAGCAGCAACAATAGCAATGACACATAGACCCACAAAGACAGGCTTAAAACTACGCTTCTTCCTTAAAGTGCGAGTACGCGAATTAGGCGCCGGCAGCAGCCACCGCAATCTATGGTCAGGTGACCCAAAAATAGTAGAAAAAAGCTTAACTGTCAATTCTTCACGGCGATCGGATAGCATGTTAAGGCGTGCAAGAGCTAGAGCCTCCTAATAAGGAGAAGTGGGGAAAATTATGCGCATTGCTCGCTTTTGGACAGACTCAAGATCTTGTGAAAGATAATCAGTCAGCGGCGGGCTATCGTGAAACACAGGGCACGCATATTCGGCAATGGGACGCATACAAAACGTATAACGAAATCAGAATTTCTAAGATTATATTTGCTACTACACTGGTCAAAACAATTAGCAATATAGTCAATATAAGAAAGACAAACTATTTTTGACCTTAAACATAAGTATAATAATATGGTTCCCAAGGCGCTTTTATATGGCGAGCCGAAGGCGATATCTTGTAATCTACGATTATGCCCATTTAAGAAGTGTTTCATAGTCACTAGTCTTATTACAGTAAAGAGAAATTAAAACATAGTATTCTTTACGACACTGCTTCTGCTTCACGCGTAAAAGCAGCTATTTCCGACGTAGAACGCTTCATAATCTTCTGGTCCTGCTGTCTCCTCTACGCCGGTCGCCAGTCTTCCCTGATTTTTTTCGCCCTCCTCGTGTTCCTGTGCCCCACGCTTATATTCTTGACGTCGATGCTGCCTTTTCCTAATAAGGGTATGCACTTTCATTTGAATGTAGTCTTCAACGAAATCTTCCGAGCTCCTCTCATTCAAAACCATTCCTTCGCGTAATTTTTGAATGGCTTGTGCAGCCTCGGACTCGGATTCTTTCTTGAGTTCATTGATAGACGTATAGATGAAATAGATGTCCATAGGGATCGATATGGCTGACATAATCCCACCCATAAGATGAGCTGCTCGTCCTGCGGCTGAAAGAGTTTGAAAAGTGGCCGTTGCTAATCGTGATCCCTGGACACCGACATTAGTTGTCAAAGAAGCAGCTGTGAAGGCAGAAAAGACGCTTCTTACTCCCCCAATCTTCATATTGTTACTTGACATAAAATTATCAAAGTTTGGTAGATCAATGACTTTTTGTAAACAGCCATAGATCTCGGCGTCTTGTCTTTCTTGGTCTTGTGAAACATATCTCTCAAAGTTTCTTTCAAAGAATGCATCAAACTTGTCAAAGTCTTTGCGAAGAGACTGACTCTCTAAGATGTCGTCTGCAATGTCTTCACTGATATTTTTCAATTGTGTTCTTGATATCACTTTCTCAGTTGCTTGTGATCCTGCGGTAAATAAACCCCCAGTTGCTGCGATCGCTGCTCCAGCAATCATGACTGGTATTGCAATGCCAGCCGTGAAAAATGAAGCTATGAAGCCCCCAAGAGCCATGCCTCCTCCGATCAATGCAGTAGACGAGCTCGAGGCTTTGGCGATGCCGACATTTCGATGAACCTTGTTCAGGTTTTTGATGACATTTTGTAAATCTCGTTCTTGGATATTCTCAATAGTTTGAGCTCGTACAACCTTCCATTTATCGTAATGAGAAACAAGGATCTTCTTCATTTCTTGGATGTCATGTCGAATGACTTCTGCAATAAACAACATTATCGTCATTACTATATTACTGTCACTACCATAGCTACAGGTAGTAAAAGTGATGGTCATCATCATCATCATCGTCATAAACATCTCCACTACCATAGCTACAGGTAGTAAAGGTGATGGTCATCATCCTCATCATCGTCATAAACATCTCCACTACCATAGCTACAGGTAGTAAAGGTGATGGTCATCATCCTCATCATCGTCATAAACATCTCCACTACCATAGCTACAGGTAGTAAAGGTGATGGTGAAGATGACATTATTCATCATATTATCATCGTATCATCATTAGCATTGCACTTTGTCATATACTTTGTCATCATATTTTCTTCACATCATCAACAGCATTGACACTGTCATCAACATCATCTCAACTACTATAATTTAGGCAGTGAAGTTGATTCTTTTTTTTTTTATAAATAGAAATTGAAACTAATTACTTAATTCAATAACTTACCATTCTTAAAGTTTTCTTCGCGTTTTAATCTTTGAGCAACTGTCAGAGCGGAGATTCTTTCATCTGGGTTGACTTGCAAACACGATTGCAGCAGTCCTTTCAGGGGATGATGATCATCCATGTTTTGTAGATCGCTTTGTACTTCAAGTCAAATATTTTGAATTAGTTCCAATCATCACCATCATCACCATAATCAACATCACCATCATCATCATCATAATCAACAACACCATCAAGAACATCGTTACCATCATCACCATTACCATCATCAACACCATCATCATCATCATCATCATCATCACCATCATTACCATCATCATTACCATCATCATTACCATCATCATCATCATCACTGAACACCATCAAGAACATCGTTACCATCATCACCATTACCATCATTATCATCATCAACACCATCAAGAATATCGTTACCATCATCACCATTACCATCATCAACATCGTCACTATTATTTACAAACAACTGATTACGAGTCTTGTACTAATTTGGTTTCTGGCCAAATGTTTTCATGTACATGGTCTGTCTGTCTGTCTGTTTTCCTTTTTATGTAGGAAATTCTACGTTTATGCTCAAATTATTTAGATACATGTAGATAGAGCTGTAACCCCGATCTACGCGTTAATTTTCCGTGCCGTGTATAGAGTCTACCTCTATGGTATGTAGAAAGTTTCCAGTCTTCGGTAGTTCATAAAACCTTGATTAATCACATCAGAACAATAATTTTTAAATTGTTTAAAAACAATATTATTGGAATTTTGAATAAATTTGTGCCCAATTTCGCGATTTACGAGCGAAAGTTGAGGAAAACGGCCTGTAATTTACAGAGAATGTATGTGACTCTTGTCTGAGTCACGGCAAGCACAGGTAGCCCAAGCTAGGTTTCTGTGGTGTCATATTATAAGAAAATGGATGGGGAACTATAAAAAAACCTCAATAAAATCGTCAAAATGTGAAATAAAGTGAAGAAATCTTAGTTGACCTTTGAGAAGTTATACCTCTATCGCCCTGCTTGGTTAGAATTCGGATTAAGCCAGTTCTAGCATTTTTTTTCTCCACTTTCTTAACAGTGGAGGAAAAAAAATGCTAAAACTGGCTTAATCCGAATTCTAACCAGGCAGGGCGATAGAGGTATAACTTCTCAAAGGTCAGCTAAGATTTCTTTACTTTATTTCACGTTTTGACTATTTTATTGAGTTTTTTTTATAGTTCCCCATACATTTTCTTATAATATGACACCACAGAAACCTAGCTTGGGCTACCTGTGCGGCAGGTGGCCATATATCCGTGACGTAATAGCCGCGCTGCGCTATTCTATTGCTTCACAGCAAGGGTCCATTTATTTTTCGAGTATTCGTTTTCCAAGAAATATGAATATTCAGACTGTTCGTTATGATCAAATGTAGACTTAGGTAGATAACAAAGGGCAGAAACTATGCCTTGAGCTAATTTCAAATTCAAACAATCTTTTCTTCGAAAGAAATGCCTTTCTTAAGGTGGTATAAAGTACAACAGGTTTCTTTTATAGCTCCTAGCTACGTATGGAGGACAGTTAGTTTCCCATCAGTGAGCGAGAATGTTTAGCATTTGATTTCATATATTCACAAATATTTCAGTTGACGTTGTCAGACGTTTCATCCTTGAAACTTTTCGAAGCCCAAATTTTTTCAGTGATCGCAACCCCTTTCAGTTTAGGGATTTGAGAGAAAGATACAAGACAAAGATGATCAAGTTGAAGTAAATACTTGTCCACGGAAAACGGATTTGATAATACTGTCCGTTAGTGGTACCCAGTTTACACTTCTAAATATATGCTGTTTTTTCTTGTTTAATTTGCTGTTTCTTTCTTCATACGAATAATTATTAAAAAGAAGCGAAGAGTACTGACATAAGCCGGCGTATTTTGATAACATACTTTACCTAGCTTCTAATGAACGCTTATTTATTAGCAACAAATCAGTTAACACATTAGATTTTACCTTGTTGGTGAGTCAGAAGAGGTTCAGGAGGTTGTCCAATGCACATTTCTAGTAATATCATTCCCAAAGAGAATACATCGACTGCTGGACTGAACTTATCCGCCAGCCTCTTGTTGCAAATGTACCCATGTATCTCTGGAGCCATGTATCTATCTTCATCTACCGTTATCTTCACCGATTCAAAAGAGTTTTCAAATGTGTGGGCCAGACCTGCATCAGCTATCACCGCACGAAGCTTCGGCCCTGTTTCTTCGAGCCTTATGAGAATGTTGTTGGGTGTGAGGTGACGATGGATGATGATGGTCCCTTCTGCTAGATCATGTAAGAACTTTAAAGCCTTAGCAACGTGCCTGGCTATCCTTGAGGCATCTTCAAGGAATATCTTGGGTTCTGTTTCTTCACGATTGATGAAACTAGGCAGGTTATACTCTATGAACTCTGTCACGCACTGCATATGAGATTGGCCCCGACTTGCTGTGAAGGTAACACTTTGGAGCCTTGCGAAATAGACTTTTTCCTGTAAGAAATTTCCAAGCCTTTGATATTCCTGACAGAATGTATCTATTTCGTCCCGACAATCCATTGATACGGCGGATATCGTCTTCACTACCACGGCATTATCCTTTCCGACTTTTTGCGACGTTCCAAACGATCCTTCTCCTAGGATGCCTTTCGATTTATACTTCAAATCCATACTTATACCTTTCAATCTGATTTTTTCAAAGTTCTTCTTTCAATTTCAGATTTTATAGAATTGTAAATATTACAATACAATATTACACTACTGAATTCGGAGATTTTCTGTACTTAGTTTTAGTTTCGATTCTGAGAAGCCTATTCCAATATCTGATTCCTACATTCTTCACTCTGATTGGTTGAAGTGAGTTTGTTAGAAGTGCCAGCTTAGCTTAGCTTATAAACCTGAAGTTTGTATGACTCTCAGGAAGCTCGCAACCTGATTGGTTATCTAGCACCTGCGTTTTTTAAACTGTACGATTAGCTATGTCTCGTAAAAAAAAGCAGCAAATATTACGGAAACGAGCGTTAAAGCTGCATCTTCATGAGCAATTTTTTCTTGACAAGTATCTTTATACAATTTCATTGCTCGTGTAGACGTTGGAAACGTGAATAAGCAGCAAAAAGTAATGAAAAGCCAAAACCTAGTTGGACTGAAAAAGTCATAATTTAGTCTAGATTTAAAAAAAATTGATAACGATATATAGATATGGACAAGATCAGGGTTACTTGGACGTTTAGGAGAGGAGAGTAGAAATTAAAACATAGTATTCTTTACGACACTGCTTCTGCTTCACGCGTAAAAGCAGCTATTTCCAACGTGGAACGCTTCATAATCTTCTGGTCCTGCTGTCTCCTCTACGCTGGTCGACAGTCTTGCCTGATTTTCTCCGCCCTCCTCGTGTTCCTGTGCTTCACGCTTATGTTCTTGACGTCGATGCCGTCTTTCCCTAATAAGGGTATGCACTTTCATTTGAATGTAGTCTTCAACGAAATCTTTCGAGCTCCTCTCATTCAAAACCATTCCTTCGTGTAATTTTTGAATGGCTTGTGCAGCTTCGGACTCGGATTCTTTCTTGAGTTCATTGATAGACGTATAGATGAAATAGATGTCTATAGGGATCGATATGGCTGACATAATCCCACCCATAAGATGAGCTGCTCGTCCTGCAGCTGAAAGAGTTTGAAAAGCGGCCGTTGCTAATCGTGTTCCCTGGACACCGACATTAGTTGTCAAAGAAGCAGCTGTGAAGGCAGAAAAGACGCTTCTTACTCCCCCAATCTTCATATTGTTACTTGACATAAAATCGTCAAAGTTTGGTAGATCAATGACTTTTTGTAAACAGCCATAGATCTCGGCGTCTTGTCTTTCTTGGTCTTGTGAAACATATCTCTCAAAGTTTCTTTCAAACAATGCATCAAACTTGTCAAAGTCTTTGCGAAGAGACTGACTCTCTAAGATGTCGTCTGCAATGTCTTCACTGATGTTTTTCAATTGTCCTTTTGATATCACTTTCTCAGTTACTTGTGATCCTGCGGTAAATAAACCCCCAGCTGCTGCGATCGCTGCTCCAGCAATCATGACCGGTATTGCAATGCCAGCCGTGAAAAATGAAGCTATGAAGCCCCCAAGAGCCATGCCTCCTCCGATCAATGCAGTAGACGAGCTTGAAGCTTTGGCGATGCCGACATTTTGGTGAACCTTGTTCAGGTTTTTGATGACATTTTGTAAATCTCGTTCTTGGATATTCTCAATAGTTTGAGCTCGTACAACCTTCCATTTCTCGTAATGAGAAACAAGGATCTTCTTCATTTCTTGGATGTCATGTCGAATGACATCTGCAATAAACAACATTATCATCGTCACTATCATTGTCACCTTCATGTTCTTATCCAATAAAACGCCGATTGTAGTAAACGTCATGGTGAAAATAGCATTGATAAGCATCATCATCATCATCATCATAGTATTATCATTAGCCTTGACACTGTGTCATATACATCATCTCCACTACCATAGTTACAGGTAGTGAAAGTGATGGTGAAGATGACATTGATAAGCATCATCATCATCATAGTATTATCATCATATCATCATTAGCCTTGACACTGTCATATACATCATCTCCACTACCATAGTTACAGGTAGTGAAAGTGATGGTAAAGATGACATTGATAAGCATCATCATCATCATCATAGTATTATCATCATTAGCTTTGACACTGTGTCATATACATCATCTCCACTACCATAGTTACAGGTAGTGAAAGTGATGGTAAAGATGACATTGATAAGCATCATCATCATCATAGTATTATCATCATATCATCATTAGCATTGACACTGTGTCATATACATCATCTCCACTACCATAGTTACAGGTAGTGAAAGTGATGGTAAAGATGACATTGATAAGCATCATCATCATCATCATAGTATTATCATCATTAGCTTTGACACTGTCATATACATCATCTCCACTACCATAGCTACAGGTAGTGAAAGTGATGGTAAAGATGACATTGATAAGCATCATCATCATCATCATAGTATTATCATCATTAGCTTTGACACTGTGTCATATACATCATCTCCACTACCATAGTTACAGGTAGTGAAAGTGATGGTGAAGATGACATTGATAAGCATCATCATCATCATAGTATTATCATCATATCATCATTAGCATTGACACTGTGTCATATACATCATCTCCACTACCATAGTTACAGGTAGTGAAAGTGATGGTGAAGATGACATTGATAAGCATCATCATCATAGCGGAGTACCATACATAACGTGATGTGATTGTGCAATTTAAGATATAATTTGTCAAATAAGGTGCTTGCGGCCATTACAGTATTCTTTATATTTCGTGCACACGCTATTTTCCTTTTATTTTTGCGATATAGTTAGATCAGTTAGTGAGAAAAGTAGTGGGTCCAGGTCTGGGCTAAACTCTCGCTTTTTTTCAGATAATGATTCCTTTTGCCGAGTAATGAAAATTGAAGCTAATTAATTACTTAATTCAATAACTTACCATTCTTAAAGTTTTCTTCGCGTTTTAATCTTTGAGCAACTTCCAGAGCGGAGATTCTTTCATCTGGGTTGACTTGCAAACAGGATAGCAGCAGTTCTTTCAGGGGATGATAATCATCCATGTTTTGTAGATCTCTTTGTACTTGAAATCAAACATTTTGAATTAGTTTCAATCATTAACATCATCATCATCATCATTATCATCTCCATCACCACCACCATCATCATCATCATTACCATCATCATCATCATCATCTCCACCACCATCATCATCATCATCATCATTACCACCATCATCATCATCATCATCATCATCTCCATCACCACCACCATCATCATCATTACCATCATCATCATCATCATCATCTCCACCACCACCATCATCATCATCATCATTACCACCACCATCATCATCATCATTACCTTCATCATCATCATCATCTCCACCACCATCATCATCATCATCATCATCTCCATCACCACCACCATCATCATCATCATTACCATCATCATCATCATCTCCACCACCACCATCATCATCATCATCATTACCACCACCATCATCATCATCATTACCACCATCATCATCATCTCCATCACCACCACCATCATCATCATCATTACCACCATCATCATCATCATCTCCACCACCATCATCATCATCATCATCATCATCTCCACCACCACCATCATCATCATCATCATCATTATCATTATCATTATTATCTTCACTATCATTATTACCTTTTATCAACATGCAAGATTACTATAGCATCATCATCACCATCATCATCATCATCATCATCATTACCACCACCATCATCATTACCACCATCATCATCATCTCCATCACCACCACCATCATCATCATCATTACCACCATCATCATCATCATCTCCACCACCATCATCATCATCATCATCATCATCTCAACCACCACCATCGTCATCATCATCATCATTATCATTATCATTATTATCTTCACTATCATTATTACCTTTTATCAACATGCAAGATTACTATAGCATCATCATCATCATCACCATCATCATCATCATCATCATCTCCACCATCATCACCATTTCATCATCATCGTCATCATCTCCACCACCATCATCATCATCATCATCATGATTATCATCATTATTTTCACTATCATTATTATCTTTTATCAACATGAAATATTACTATAGCATCTTCACCATCATCATCATCATCGACGTCACCATCATCATCATTATCATCATCGACTTCATCATCATCATCATCATCGTCTTCACCATCATCAACTGTAGCAACAGAATTGATCATCAAGATAATTTTTTCAACAGCAACCTCATTACCATAATACCTTTATATCATCATTATCGTTATCGTCATCATTTATATTGCATTTTCAAACAATTTCATTGTGTACAAGCCTTGTACTAATTGATTTCTGCCTGACGTACTGTTTGTGTACATGGTCTGTCTTTCCTTTTATCTTACTATCTTCATTCATTCATTCATTCATTCATTCATTCATTCATTCATTCATTCATTCATTCATTCATTCATTCATTCATTCATTCATTCATTCATTCATTCATTCATTCATTCATTCATTCATTCATTCATTCATTCATTCATTCATTCATTTATTTATTTATTTATTTATTTATTTATTTATTTATTTTACAACCACGAGAGCCTAAATACATAAATATCAAAATACAAATTTACAGTACGAATTACAGCTACAAGAAAATGAACTGCAAATGAAAAAAAAAATTATACTATGTGCTGCTGGATTGGTTGAGGGTCTAACCAACAGGACACAGGTCCCATACAAAGGTCAGCCAAACTACCTGTAGTAGTATCAGTATCAGTATCAGTTTTATTCCACTTTAATATGCAAACTTCGTACGCTGAACAAAATTCAAGCAGCTCATTGGCTAAAATCGATCACGTGATATCGATGTATTTGAGGACAAAGCGCTTGTCGTGATTTTATAAAGTTTATTGCACACTTCGAGTGCATTATAAGAAAATGGATTTAGAAAATGAAAGATTCGAAGAGCTAAACGATAAGGAAATTGAAGGATTTATAGATGGAGCCATTCCAATTGCTACAAACAAAGTGGGGAATTTCCCTTTTCAAAGGTAAAACCATACAACTGTACATTTGTAATTCAAAACAAAACATTTTTTTTTTGTAGCTTTGCCTCGATAGTTAGCTTTCAACTGATGAATGAGAATTTTTTTGTTTGAAGCGTTAACTTAAAAAAAATACCTTTATTTTGTTTTTCAATGCAGAATGGCTTCATAAGAGATATAAAGAAGAAATTCTGGAAAACTTAGAAAAAGAAATCATAGCGGAAAACATTTTTTTGTAGCTTTGTCGATAGCTAGCTTTCAACTGATGAATGAGAATTTTTTTGTTTGAAGCGTTAACTTAAAAATAAGATTTGAGCCAGAATAATTCACTTATTTTAGTATTTTTAAGTTAGGAATTATTTATTTATCTTAACTTTTGAACCCTTTCTGTATTTATCAAAATAGTGATGGCTGTTTGCAAATTAAAATACTTTTTGATTCAATACGTTCAAATTCGTAAATGACACGTAAAAAATGTCGCGCCGTTTGCTCTTCAGCGTACTCAGTTTGCATATTAAAAGGGTTAGAGACTTGTAGTTCGTGTTTTGTTGGAGAATAAATGCACTTGCTTACTGTATAATGAACTCGAAATTTCTCATACTGCACTCGGCTTCGCCTCGTGCAGTATTAAAATTTCTCGTTCATTATACAGTCAGCGCGTGCATTTATTCTCCAACAAAACACTCACATCAGTCTCTAACCCCTAAATAAAACGATTAGTTAATCAGTGGGGACATATTACTACAGTAGAATGCACTTCGAGTTATCTTTTTGTCTTGTTATCTAACTTAGCGTCTTGATGTCTATCATAGCCTTTCAAGCGTCACAACGGATCACATGTGGTAGAATAGACTTGACCCTCTAAAGTCAACCGAAGCGGAATAGAACATAATCCAAACCAGGAGTAATGCAAAATGATTCAACTGATTTCATTTAATCTTCATACAGTCTCCAAAAAAAACAATTTAGTAGAAACTTATATCAGTTATTTCCAAAAAAACATCCAGTAAAATCCTATTGTTTCACTGCAACACGAGGATTTCATTGTATTTGTTGAGTACATTCCTTTTCCAAGAAATATAAATATTCAGACTGCTCAGACTTGGATCAACTGTAGCTTTAGTAAACAACCAAAGGCGGCCAAGAGTAATTTTCATTTTGAAACTTTTCTTAAAAAGAAATCTCTTAAAGACTTATACTACATCAGGGTTCTTTTCTATTCACTGGCCTCCTATAGACAACTCTTTGTTTCCCATCAGTGTGCGTTTTCTAGAGGTTTGAGATGTTGTTCGGCTAGGCAAAAAAGAATTAGCAAAGTAGATACTTATCTATGTACTGGTAAAACGAATTTGATAATATCTATAGTACGTGGTACCAAGTGTACACTTCTAAACCTACGTGGCCCTGGTTTTTTTTCACACAAATAAAAATAGTATGCAAACAATACTCAAATAAGCCAGTAACTTGCTTCGCCTCTTAAAAAATGCTTATTTATTAGCAACAAATCAGTTAACGCATTAGTATTCACCTTGTTCGTGAATCAGAAGAAGTTCTGGAGGTTGTCCAATGCACATTTCCAGTAATATCATTCCCAAAGAGAATACATCGACTGCTGGACTGAACTTATCCGCCAGCCTCTTGTTGCAAATATTCCCGTGTATCTCTGGAGCCATGTATCTATCTTCATCTACCGTTATTTTCACCGATTCAAAAGAGTTTTCAAACGTGTGGGCCAGACCTGCATCAGCTATCATCGCACGAAGCTTCCCTGTTTCTTCGATCTTAATGAGAATGTTGTTGGGTGTGAGGTGACGATGGATGATGATGGTCCCTCGCGATGGATCATGTAAGAACTTTAAAGCCTTAGCAACTTGTCTGGTTATCCTTGAGGCATCTTCAAGGAATATCTTGGGTTCTGTTTCTTCACGATTAATGAAACTAGGCAGGTTATACTCTATGAACTCTGTTACGCACTGCAAACGAGATTGTCCTCGACGTCTTGCATTCAAGTTAACACTTTGGAGCCTTGCGAAATAGACTTTTTCCTGTAAGAAATTTCCAAGCCTTTGATATTCCTCACAGAATGCATCTATTTCCTGCTGAAGGTCCATGGACACAACAGATATCGTCTTTACTACAACAACATTATCCTCTTCGATCTTGCGCGTCGACGTTCCAAACGATCCTTTTCCTAGGATGATTTTCGACGATCGCCTGAAACTTTTTCTAATGCTGTTCATACTTATACCGTTAACTTGATGGTTTTAGAGTTCTTTATGCCATCTTTCTCTTGTTATTATGCATAGATTTAATTAATATGCGTTGCATCGAAAACTTCACATAATAACCTTAGTCTGATAGGAAATGGTGCAAGGAGATTGGTCGGTCGCCAGTTGCAAGAATAACTTGGAGTAACCGTGGCATGACATCAATTACTTTTCCCAGAACAACGAAATGTAGAGTTGCCTCAGTCATGCAGTCAATATACCCACATCACTGATACTTGTGTATTTTACCTAGACTTGCAAACTGAAATTAGCATAATCTTAATTAGCATTTTATGTAAACGTGGCAAAATATATGATCAGGTTTGAAAGTCTTCTTGAGCTGCCCAGATTTACAAGAAAAACGGGGGGAAATTCTACTAACATGTTTACTATCTCTTAATTAAGTATCTTATTTAAAAATATGTGAATTTTTTTATATTGTATTTATATAATTATATGTATGTATAATTCTGCTTAGAGAAAAATTGTAAATTGTAATCATAGCACGTGTAAATAAATTAAAGTCTAAAAGTCTAAAATTCTAACCTGGAGATTCTTCTTTCCTTAGCTTCTGTTTCTGAATAATTCTGATTCCAATCTAATTGACTGCAGGATTCTTGACTCTGATTGGTTCAAACTTTGATATATTAGATATGGCAGCTTAGCTAGTATACCTGAAGCTTTGTATGACTCCCAGGAAGCTCGCAACCTGTTTGGTTATCGAGCACTTGTGTTATCATAAAATCAGCTAGTATGTCCTGTCTAAAAAGCAAAAGTAAAATACAGTGAAAATTACGGGAACGAGAGTTAAGACATTCAGACCGGCATAAATAAACGACAGGAATAAAGTAATGGGTTTCATGCACTTGTCTAAGTGTTAAGTTCCCTACCAGCACATTTTCGATGCTTTTTGGCCTTATGTCCACACATAACTTACTATATTAAAACGAGGGAATCAAGGGTTGCACAGAGTTAGTGCACTCGCACTCACCTGGGGTATGGGGTTCGATTTGCGCATGCCTGAATTGCCTGTTTCCATGGTGTCTTGGTCGACGGTCGGCGAAAAGGCACAGAAAAGTATACCAGTGGCGGATCCAGAATTTTACAAAGGGGGGTTCCATTTCGTCTTCACTCTTTCAACAACTGATACGTAAAACTTCATTGCAGGACGCATTCTCATTATTTCATATACCCCTTTTCAAAGGGTCTGATGCTCAAAGGGGGGTTCCATGGAACCAGTGGAACCCCCTCTGGATCCGCCACTGTATACATTTCCAAACGTAATACGAATGTGGTTGCGTCCAAAACGCTTTAAGAATTAACGTGGATGGGGAGGCTCTTGATGCGTTGTCGAAAAAATACAAAAACGAATAAATGTAGACGTAGGTTAATTTTTGCTCATCTCTTTTGGCTAGATCGTGAGTACTACATAGATGACTGGTGTCTGGGGAAGATCTTGGAAGGGATGTGTTACTTGTGTATGGGAGAAACTGAAAAAGGACGAAGATGCTTGTTAGCTGCCGTGGAAAGGTAAATAAAACTCGCCACAAAAAAAAACTGCGCAAAAAAACTGTAGCTTTTAATTATTTAGCAATATTCTAATTATTCGTTCTATTTTCAAAAGAAATGCACAGTAGGAAAATATTTTTTTAAATGTTTCCAATAACAGTCCCGTTCACAGTTCCCTGCGCCATCTTGAAAGGTAGCCGGGCCTTTGCATCGAAGCGAGACGAACGTTGAGTTTGCAATGATAGAGATATGTAAATGTTTGTCCAAGGTGTTTAAAAAAGGTCTCTATAATTGCAAGCTCACCTCATGTCTCACTTCGATGCAAAGACCCGGCTACCTTTCAAGATATCGCAGGGAACTGTGGAGGGGACTATTGTCAGTGCATGATTTCACTAATAACGGGAATCAAGGGTGGTTATGTGCACTTACCTCTTAACCGTTACCCAGGCCTCCAGAGGTTCTATTTCGCTTCGGGCGTCAAAACAGCAAATTTTGGAGCGAGAATAAATAACCTCTGGACCCCATTTTCGTACCCAGGGCCTTTTCATTTCACTGAAAATCGTTGGCTATTGATTTGATAGGTTGGGCTTCCTGTGTTTGCCATTCCCCATGTAACCCATGTATCCTGAGTGAAGCCTTGAAATCAAAAGATTTTTTTTTTTAAACAGATCTCAAGATATTGTTCTTGACAAACAGCTTGGAGCATATGCCTGTGCTGAAATAGGATTTCTTTATATGGATCAAGGAAACTATGTCCAGGCAAAGAAATATCTCAAAAGTGCAAGGTAATCATAATAATAATGATAATATTTTATTTATCCACATAACGCTCAAGAGTATTTTGCATGCTCGTTAAAATACGCACGTGCATATAAAAACTATAAAAAAGCTAAATATAATATATAGAAAAAACCATCCCTCCCCTCCCCTCCCCAAACACACACGAATACCAAGCATGCAAGTGCTTCCAGTAGCACAAAGAGTCAATGCATGACTTGCATTAACAGGTCACTTGACCCTACGGAGCACCTTGATATCAATAAGATTGCAGTTTTGGCTCATAACAAAACGGAAGAAAATGGCAAATTCTTGCCAGTGTGATACTGGGCTGCCTGAGATCACTAGAGTGCTGAGTGTGATACTGGGCTGCCTGAGATCACTAGAGTGCTGAGTGAGATACTGGGCTGCCTGAGATCATTAGAGTGCTGAGTGTGATCAGGGGGAAATTAAGTAATTCTCTCCTGCTAGTATGATTGCTCAGGTGATCAAGGTCCTCTTAAAAACTACTGTTAACCTTAAGAGTCACATAAATATGTGATCAGTAAAATGAAGTGAAGTCAGTGTCATCCTTCAACGGTAATTTTCCAAGTCCAGTCGAATTTTTTTCCGAAAAAAATTAGCTTGAAGAAACAAAATTCACATCTTTAATAATTCACCACGCTACAAAAAACACCGAATATTTATTTGACAGTCACGATTACCAAGGGTATTTTCTGGAAAGTCGTCTTCACTTTCGAATCCATTCCGCTTTACACAAGATCAAGATAATTGAAAAAGAACACAAGTTAGCCTTGAAGAAGGCCAAGAAAAACAACAACAAAACAGTTGGCGACTCAATAAGTGATGATTCTGAGGTTTCCGAGGCTGGGTCGAACTACAGCACAGCTTCCGAGGGAGGAAAAAGTGACAAAGTTTTTAATGGGGAAGTAGAAGAAGATTTTGTAGATGCCCAGACAGATGATACGAGAGAAGCATGCTCTTTGAATACAGATACTGATGGTCTGAGTCAAGGTATTGCTGATAAAAGTGGAAAATCTGGGACAGGTAAGTTCTCAGGGACAGGTTCATTGAAACCCAAAGTATCCCAGAATCCCTCACGCCAGAACAATAACCAACAAATCCCTAATCTACTTCTAGAAACGTCTCTTTAATGTCAGTGTATTAGGAAATGTTTTTGACCAAGATTTAATTACATGTTCAATCAGTCATTTTGCATTAGTTTGACTAAAAAATTATAGAGGCTTTGCACCATCATGTGATGGCAGCCATGACAGGAGGCATAACAATAGTGTTTTTCTTCTGAAAAACTGAATTCTTTCTCGTGTAAATCAGATTAGACCAGATTCAATAGCTTATATTACGGATGCATGTAAATGAGATGCAAATGAGAAAACAAGCATTGTATCGACCCGATAGTCTCACTTGGTATGAATCTAAAACATAAGAATATCTCTTTTGTATGCATCCATGATAACAGCTATTGTTCCTGCCTCCTGTCATGGCTGCCATCACGTAATGGTGCAAAGTCTCTATATGGTTATCACCATATCAATATCTTATCGTATTACTAATCTCTATTTATTTATGCATCTATTAATCTTTCGCCTTTACATCTACACCCCTTGCACGTGACGTCACAGCAGCTCAATTTGGAGGACAAAACAAAAGAATTTCAATCTCCTGAGAATTGGAACCTATTGTTTTGTCCTCCAAATTGAGCTGCATTTCGAAGTGCTGCAAAGGGTCTATCCAATTTTCTTCAGTGTGTTCTTATACACATATACTCTATAAAAATTATTACAATATAATACGATAAAAATACAATTTAATTTCTATTTAAAAAGGGCGACGCAATCGTCTTTCGCACAAGATATTTAGTGTAATATTTAGCTGCTCTCACTTTCAATTGTATCATAAACCAAATTTTATCGTGATTTCAAATGTTTTGCTGCTATTTTGCTCCCTCCGGCGACCATGATCCTTAGCGTTTAAACAATAGATTGTTTTGATGTGACGTCATAGTGAAATAGGGCAGATAGCCTTTCCGGATGTTTAGAAATGCGCTGCATTATGGGGCTGTTTTTAAGGACGTTTCAACGGTCAGTTGGGATTTTATGCATAAAAGAATGAATGCAACACATTTAGTAGATCCGGAAAGGCTAATAAACCCAAGAGAGCATGGCAGAAAAAAAATTATTGATTGGTCTTCCTGTGGTATTAATAGCTAAGTACGCGGGTTTCCTGTGGTAATGGTGTGTACACGGTTTTCTTAAAAAGCTTGCGGAGTCATTCAATAATACATTTTAATATTTATGTCAATAGTTTTTAACCATTTTGAAATTTTATTTCTAAGCTACATAGTTAACAATTTATTTATTTATATTTAATGTATTTATCATTGCTTAAATTTATTAGTTTCAAATAGCAATATACATTTATAATTTTTTTCAATATGCATAGCCTATTTACTAGTCATAAATGATCAAAAGTTGATAAAGATTCGATTTATGATCGGCACCAAATACGTTTGTTCCTACAAAGTGCACATATTGCAAGTAAATCAACAGGGTTGAAAAAGGAGCCAGCGGTTTTGGATAAAATCGCGGGCTCACCTGCTTCCTATAAATAACGGGCTTTTGTCACACGGCGGCCATGTTGGTTCAAACAATGGGTTTCAAATCCCTTGGGTCCCCTTGCCCTCGCTTTGAGGCGTTTCAGAACGTTCCAAACAAAGGTTTTAGCTCTCATGGGAATAAACATGGCCGCCGTGTGATAAAGGTCCATGCCTATGGTTTCGAAAAAATCTCAAAATCAGCTACAAAAGTCCAAAAGTTAAGCCCATTTCTTGAAAGTTAAGAAAAAATTGCATTTTAATCTATCATGGATGATCATTATACAAATATTGTCTCTTCGAGAAATATTGTTACTTCGAAAAATATTTTAATCTATTAACCAATGCCTAAGGTTTGTTTTCACAGTATGTAGAACTTCTCTAATGTTTGAACTAAAACGCTTTTCCCAGAAAACCTTGACTAATTTTAGTGTTTAATGCGAAATTTTCCAGCGGCCATGTTTGTTTTTCATTGATAATTCGGCGCATGCGCAGACGTTTTTCAGTCCTGAAGATCAGTTACCTACTAAACAATGCAACAATAAAATCAACAAAACTACATCGTCTTCTTTTGTAATGACTTACTATAATTTCAATTAAGTTTATTAGTAGCCAGATTATTATTATTATTTTTCCATTGCGCTCAATTCTAGACTAAAGAAACCTGCTGCTGACAAACCTTGTTTGTACATTTTTTGCTTATCGAACTTCTATAATGATCTTATTTCGCCAATCGAATTTTGAGGAAAAAAACATGGAAAAAACATTGGATTTGCTCGCGAACGTCTTCTTTGTGGTCACGTCCCGGTACACTAATGCATTTTCGAAACGCTCCGTTTTTTCACCGAAAAAGCGCATCGAAAGCGAAGCGGAGCGTCCAAAATAGGCGATTAAAAATGCTGTTTAAATGATGCAATATCGTCAACTGCGCATGCGAAAAACAGAGGTGCTGGTGTGAATAACATCAGCGTTTTTAAAGGGATCTATTTTTCCTGTCAGACTGTTACGACATGCCTCAAAATAGAACAAAAAGGCCGAAATAGAAGTTTTTAAAAATTTATATATTTTGATTTTATACACCAAAATAAGTGCTCTCTTCGATTATTACATCATTTCTTCAAGGTCTTACGAAAGATACTGTCATTTTGGTGTTAGATTAAACTTGGAATATTGGTGCCAGATTTGTGACGTCATTTTCCCACCAAAAACTCTGAATCAGAAAAAGTGAAAAACTTTGGAATTGAAATGGAAAGGTTATTTCGACATGATTGATATCAGGTGACCACCGTTTTCTACTTTGATCAGTATCTTTGTTATTTTGTTGAGTTTTGATGCGTATGTGCTAGAGGAGTCTGTAACATGGAAGTATCCATGATAAATAAATGTCCGTATTAAAGAGGTGGTCATAATATACAGGTGTCCATGTGCTAGAGGAGTCTAATATGGAAGTATTCATGATAAATAGGTGTCTGTATTAAAGAGGTGGTCATAATATACAGGTGTCCATGTGCTAGAGGAGTCTGAAAAATGGAAGTATCCATGATAAATAAATGTCCGTATTAAAGAGGTGGTCATAATATACAGGTGTCCATGTGATAGAGGAGTCTGTAACATGGAAGTATCCATGATAAATAGGTGTCTGTATTAAAGAGGTTGTTATAATATACAGGTGTCCATGTGATAGAGGTGTCTGTAACATGGAAGTATCCATGATAAATAGGTGTCCGTATTAAGGAGGTGGTCATAATATACAGGTGTCCATGTGATAGAGGTGTCTGTAATATGGAAGTATCCATGATAAATAGGTGTCTGTATTAAAGAGGTGGTCATAATATACAGGTGTCCATGTGCTAGAGGTGTCTGTAATATGGAAGTATCCATGATAAATAGGTGTCTGTATTAAAGAGGTGGTCATAATATACAGGTGTCCATGTGCTAGAGGTGTCTGTAACATGGAAGTATCCATGATAAATAGGTGTCCGTATTAAGGAGGTGGTCATAATATACAGGTGTCCATGTGATAGAGGAGTCTGTAACATGGAAGTATCCATGATAAATAGGTGTCCGTATTAAGGAGGTGGTCATAATATACAGGTGTCCATGTGATAGAGGTGTCTGTAATATGGAAGTATCCATGATAAATAGGTGTCTGTATTAAAGAGGTGGTCATAATATACAGGTGTCCATGTGCTAGAGGTGTCTGTAACATGGAAGTATCCATGATAAATAGGTGTCCGTATTAAGGAGGTGGTCATAATATACAGGTGTCCATGTGATAGAGGTGTCTGTAATATGGAAGTATCCATGATAAATAAGTGTCTGTATTAAAGAGGTGGTCATAATATACAGGTGTCCATGTGATAGAGGTGTCTGTAACATGGAAGTATCCATGATAAATAGGTGTCTGTATTAAAGAGGTGGTCATATTATACAGTTGTCCATGTGATAGAGGTGTCTGTATTATAGAAGTGTGCATAATAGCTATCGGTCAATATCCTGTGAGGATAGACTTGTGCTCTCTAAGGTACATATTCGCATCCATAAAGCTCAACTCTCAATGCTGGTTCCATGTGAAAGGTTACAACTACAAATCGCACTCCCCGAGCAACTACTGGACCTTTTGGGAGAATTGTTTTAACTGGCGTTAGATTATCCACATTTGCTGGAAACACCTAATGTAGAAAAGCAAAAGCAAAAGTATGGTGTGAGAAATAAACAAAAATATAAATAAATAACAAGGATATTGATTTTGAAACAAAAGTAAACTTATTGCGACGTTTCGAGTTAGAATGTTTCAATTGAATTTTCTTGATAATGAACAAATACAAGCAGAAGAGTAATTATTACTGGGTTGCCTGAGCATGCGCATTGACGACCTGGTCGCAAGATTCTGGCTTCCGGTCAGTAGGGTTTCCCAGAGCCTATACGATTTGGCTAATGAGTAGGGTCTGGGAACGAGAATGACGTCGTATTAACCATGAGCCTATTTCAAAATTAACAGGTTTGAATGAATTAAGCTCATGGTTAGTGCAACGTATGCCCTAGGGCTATACTAACCAGCTGATCTGAAATAGTTACGTTGAAATGACGTCATTGCAAAACTGAGGTGTCATGAAGCCTGCGAAAATTGACTTAAAAGTTTATATCTGAGATAAATCTAGATTTTCAGGAGAGGTTTTTGAAATTTTGTATACATTTACTATGATATTCATTATTGAGTTGGAAAATAAAATAAAGAAATTACCGTTTCCCGAGTCGCCGGGTTACTAATGACAAATTTTCTCGATTCTCATTGGCTAATGTTTTTTCTCAGATCAGCTGGAAGTGAGATTTTATTACGAGGCCACCACTTTAAGATAAATATACTTACATAAGCATATGTTGGGTGATACTGGAGCCAATTGTTCATGTTTTCGCTATACATCAGTTTGAGTGACTTGGTGTATCTGGAATTGATAGCTCTCCCTTGAGTCGCATAAGCATAAACAGTTGTTAGAACTGTTAAATCGACCTAGAAAGATGAAAAATACTTTCAAATGATGCAATGCTGTTACGTTATAACGTAGGGCAGCTGTCGTAAAGTCTTCAGTGATCTTATGTACTGACACTGAACCCGAGGTCAATTTCAATTTTTGTATCATAACTGTGAAACTCGGCTATGCCTCGTGGGTACATAGCAGTTTGGCTAACTTTTGACGTTATACATCGTGGTAAATAAGAGGACATACCACGCTAAACCATCAGAAATTCGTTTAACACCTATTTAGAAGGTTGGGACGCTTTTTTTTTTAAAGTCTTGAGTGCAGATTTAAAGGCAGGAACAGAGTTAGAGTACTTTACAGCATCAGGAATCGAACCCGAGACCCCAATGCACTACCTCTAAGCCACTCTTGGTTTCCAAATAGATAATCGAAATTTTAAATTATTCGGAAAAAAATTGCAGTAAAGTCTGAATAGAATAAACTAACCTGTAAGTATTGTCCAGGTTGTCGTGCTGTCCATCCGCCTTCTTGCAAAACAAGATTAAGTCGTGCATTAGGTGGGCCGTTAGCATCGTTGACGTAAAAGTTTGCTGTGATCTTAGCATCAGCAATACTTTTACTTTCCATCCCTAAAGGAACGTCACAGACTTGAAAAAAAACAAAAAAATACACTGAGAGCGCTGCAGAACATCTAAGCTTAACAAAAACTAAACGTAATATAATTGCGCAAGGCCTTGACAGTAATACACGCGCATCTGTATAGTTGTGCAAGGTCTAGACAGTAATACACGCGCATCTGTATAGTTGCGCAAGGCATTGACAGTAATACACACGCATCTGTATAGTTGCGCAAGGTCTTGATAGTAAACACGCGCATCTGTATAGTTGCGCAAGGTCTTGACAGTAATACACGCTCATCGGTATAGTTGCGCAAAGCATTAACAGTAATACACGCGCATCGGTATAGTTGCGCAAGGTCTTGACAGTAATACACGTTCATCGGTATAGTTGCGCAAAGCATTAACAGTAATACACGCGCATCGGTATAGTTGCGCAAGGCATTGAAGGTAATAAACGCGCATCTGTATAGTTGCGCAAGGTCTTGACAGTAATACACGCGCATCGGTATAGTTGCGCAAGGCTTTGATAGTGCATAGATGCGCAGGTCTTGGTCACGCAAGTGTATGGTTTTAGCAAAGGTATATAGGAAGAGTGCGCGATCCTGTTAGTAAAAAGTTATTTTTTAGTATGGATTATCGGTTACTTACTTTGATCGCAGACCGCTCCATAATAAGGTAGATTACATTCACACGTATACGAGTTGTTGTTGAAGTGCGGAACACAGTCTTGATAGTATATACAAGGCGATGGAGAACATTTGGTCTGGATATTAAGAAAAAAACAACGATAAAATGAGGGATTTAGAGCACTCTTTTAAAAAGTCTTATTTCATATTATTAGTTGAGAAAAGAAAAATCACAGGGAGCCCAAACTCTGAATGCGCTGAAGCTTAGCCTTGCATGGGTAAGAACAGGACACAAAAGAAAGACAGATAACATTTTTGCAAAAAAGCGATTTTTCATTTAACCAAACACATTTACTAGAACATATCTTTATAGCGGCGAATGAAAATCTTCGAATTTTCTCAAAATTGGTTAATATGAAGATTTTGGTGATTTATTCACGAAAAAAATAGATATAGTTAAAAAAAATTTAAGGCCGTACGGCGAACTTTTAATTTTGCTATCTTACAAAATTGAAACTATCCCTTATTATATTTCACAGCAGGATTTCGCAGGACCCAAAACTACATATCACGAACTGACTCGCTTCTCTACGGAGCCCATTAAGGGCCATCCTTTTTCAAACACTTTTTGGGTAAAATCTCTATTTTTTCCATTTTTTTTTTTTCAAAAAAGAGTGTTTATATTAAAAAAAAAAATGTTTGGAAAAAATAGAGATTTTACCCAAAAAGTGTTTGAAAAAGGATGGCCCTTAACGGGCTCCGTACTTCTCGGTTGTTAATGAGTGTGCTAGGAAACTAGACGGTTAAAATTGTAAGATGTTTACAAATAATTCGCCGTAGTTTGAATGCACACGAGAAATATGCTAATTGCGGTGACTAGTCCTGAAGTTTGGATTTTTTTATTTCAGTCTCGGGATTAGAGTTGCCCAAGTCAGTATTTTGTTTATAGTTATTTGTAATAGAAGCCTCTTTTGCAGCAATTTTATTTTTAAGGGCTAGGCTATATACCAATTGGCTATTTTAGTTTCTCCATTTTATGATTTTTTAATATGCCAAAAATGTCACGCACAAGAGTTTTTAAAATGTATAATTCGTTGAAATATTCAGATTTTATTTAAAATCAAGAAATAACCCTCGTATAATATTTAGAGACCGGATTCTTAGGATTTTAACCGTCTCATCAGCTCAGTCTTGATTCATCGATATCATGCTCATTATATCACTTCTAGGAAGTGAGTCAGTTAATGATGTATAGTTTTCGGTCCTGTGAAGTCCTGCTGTGAAATATAATAAGGGATTTAAACTTTGCTTCGACATCGGTTTTAGTGGGAGCTTTGAGTTAACGCCTTAGCGATAATTGATGCAATTTTTGAAAATATGGACAGGTGCAGTGCACTGAGCCAGATGGCTGGACAAGAAATTATGAGTACTTCAAAACGTCACAACTGAAGTTTCTAGAACTATCTAATGTATCTGTCGGCCATGATTCATTTTTCATCTCAAAGAAGAAAAGGCAAATGCAAGAAGAAGTTAAGAAACCCTAAACAAAGTAAATAAAAACCAGACAGGCAGCATTGATTGTCCAAACTCTGGGCTAAAGACTTCAGGGCACGGCTAATTCACAGATCGAACCCTGAAACAATCCCTGGGCTGATCAAGTCAGCGCACGGCTAGTTCACAGATCGAACCCTGAAACAATCCCTGGGCTGATCTAAGTAAGAGCATGGCTAATTCACAGATCGAACCCTGAAACAACCTCTGGGCTGATCTAAGTCAGGGCACGGCTAACTCACATATCGAACCCTGAAACAACCTCTGGGCTGATCTAAGTCAGGGCACCGCTAACTCACAGATTGAACCCTGAAACAACTTCTGGGCTGATCTAAGTCAGGGCACGGCTAACTCCCATATCGGACCCTGAAACAACCTCTGGGCTGATCTAAGTCAGGGCACGGCTAACTCCCACATCGAACCCTGAAGCAACCTCGACTCTGGGCTGATCTAAATCAGGGCACGGCTAACTCACAGGTCGAATCGGAATTTAGTGTGTTAGAAAAACCCTCGAAACAGCAGAAAACCAACAAATTCTATCCAAATGTGATACGTGGTGATACCGAGTCAAGGAATTGAACCAAGAGGTGAGACTACAATACACATAGACTCCCAACACCTTACCTTAATGCTGTAGTGGTCAAAACTTTTACTGTTAATCAGGAACTGCGAAAACATGATCATTTCTTTATCCAGTATCTGACACTTGTACTGACCGACAGAGTTTGGAGAGACAGCGATGTTGTATGACTTGCATCTCGAGTCCTTCAAGCACTCGTACTTACAACGGTTCTTAGAAGAAACATCAACATCTTTCATAGAAATTACTTTCAATTTTGTAGACTTGTTTTCGATGAAGTTTCCAGCAAAAATCCCAGTTATAGTATCTCGGATCACGTACTGATTATTAGCATTGAACATAACGATGTCCTGTCCATGGATAAAGGGAAGACAAAATGAATAAAGGACTAGTACGATCTCTTGAAGCTGCATCTTTTCACAAGGGTTCCTTAAGCTGAAATAAATATAGGATCGCTTGTAAGGGGATTTTAAAAAAGTTCAATGAAATATTAATTGTTTTGACATCTGCACTGCGCATTGCGTGTTTTAGTTACTTATTTTCTAGAGCGATCTTAACCATATTATTACATGCCTAATATAGCTAATTACAGTTGTAAACAAGTAACGGTTTTACTTACCCCGACACTAAGAACGGCTGCAAAGGAGACTAGGAGACTAGGAGATTAAAAGACTAGGACCACAAGTTTTTTAGAGTATTTACACTATTACGTGTTTTATCCTCTTAAAATAAAGTCATTATTATTAGAGCGGTTCTCATAAACCCGTGAAACACACTTTAGCGTATTACACTCTATTTCACTCTAATTCTTTTGTTTTCTATTGTGTTTATCTGACTATTACACCTTAATAAGCACACTTTGTTTCACGGGTTAATGAAAACCACTCTATTATTATTATTATTATTATTATTATTATTATTATTATTATTATTATTATTATTATAATTATAAGATCAAGAACTTCTACATTTGGTAACAGAAGCTTTGAACTATACTTTTCATTTACCATTTACTCATCACAACCTGCTGTCAGTCTACTCCTATTGTTAAAAGCATCAAGACTATTTCTAAAGATATTTATTTTACTAATTGCCGTTTCTGTTGGTCATGCAGCCGTGCGAAAATCGACTTACAAGAATTTGTATCTGAGGACATCTAGATTTTCAGGAGTTATTAATATTTAATTTATATAATAATATATTCATCATTTAGTGCCACAGAAAATAAAAATAAGAGGCTGGTAACTAGGATGACACCTCAGTTTTGCAATTTTTCTCGATTCTGTTTGGCATAATATTTAAAATTCTATTTTATTTCATCGATACAATCTGCGGGCTGATCAAAGTTTAGACTAAAGTTAACAAGGCGTTTTTTGAGTTATAAGTGAATATACATATTCAGTATAGTTTTTTTAGAATTGAATTTAGAGTTTAGCTCACTGTGATAGGTCGAGTGACCAGTGCTTGAAAATTCCATTACGAGACGATATTCACTGGTCGAGCGGTGATTATGAGGTGCAAATTTTTTCCAGAGCGAAAGTACTTTTTATCCTGAATTTCGTCTTTTCTTTGACAATAAATTATTATACTAAAACAATTGTTCACCTCAGGTCACTTCAGTTAGGCAGAGAATATCCAATATGAATGATTGTCAGCTGAAAACAGATTGCATGCAGTCAGTGTATTTTGATAGAAATTCGGATTCATTAGTGAACGGGCGAAAGCAGAAGAATAATTCATGAATAACGGTTAAAAAATGTCTTGGAATAAATAATGAATTATTGCATCCTAAGCCCAAAGATTAATGAATGATGTTAAATTCAAAAATGAATATTGAATCAGAGCCGTAGCAAGGCCAGAAATATTGGGGGCCCTAGGACAAAAGTATTGGGAATGTTATATTTAAAAACGCCTAAAACAGACCTAAAAGTTTCGAGTGTTCAATATACAGTACATCCGAAATTATTTGGGGGGAGGGGCAGGCCCTGTGAATATATACATTAATAAAAAGAAATAATGAATAAAGAATTCAGTTTTAAGGAAAAATGTTTGGAAATAAGGGATAATGGTTATTGAATTATTCCGCTAAATCTTTGTATTCTGTAAATATTTCATTAGACTCATAGTGACTCTAAGATATTAATTCTAGTTAGGAATAACAATGGCGCATTTATGAGGTAGTACGGTCACTGCAGGGTGCCCGTGACCACTCTTTCTAGCTTGGAATTAGTTGGCCATGGTTAGCATACCAAAATGTGCTTCTTATTGATTTTGTGACTAGGAGACTATAGGCGATTAGGAGACTAGGACCACAAGTTTGTTAGAGTATTTACACTATTACGTGTTTTATTCTCTTAAAATAAAGTCATTATTATTATTATTATTATTATTATTATTATTATTATTATTATTATTATTACTCGGATAAAAACCCGATAAATACGTTATTGATATAGAATTACCTTTAAGATATCACCAAATTCGAGGGGAACTAACAGCTTTAGAATTCATTCTTAATCAATCCGTAATTTCACTATCAATTTCCAATAATTTCAGCAAAATTCTAGAATTTAAAACTATTTCTAAAGATATTTACTTGACTAATTGCCGTTTCTGTTGGTCATGCAGCCGTGCGAAAATCGACTTACAAGAATTTGTATCTGAGATAAATCTAGATTTCCAGGAGCTGGAGGTTATTGATATTTAATTTGTATAATATGATATTATATTCATCATTTAGTGCCGGAGAAAATAAAATAAGAGGCTGGCTACTAGGATGACACCTCAGTTTTGCAATTTTTCTCGATTCTGTTTGGCAAATATTTTTTCTCAGATCAGCTGGAATTGTTTTACAGCATAATATTTCAAATTTTATTTTATTTCATCGATACAATCTGCGGGCTGATCAAAGTTTAGACTAAAGTTAACAAGGCGTTTTTTGAGTTATAAGTGAATATACATATTCAGTATAGTTTTTTTAGAATTGAATTTAGAGTTTAGCTCACTGTGATAGGTCGAGTGACCAGTGCTTGAAAATTCCATTACGAGACGATATTCACTGGTCGAGCGGTGATTATGAGGTGCAAATTTTTTCCAGAGCGAAAGTACTTTTTATCCTGAATTTCGTCTTTTCTTTGACAATAAATTATAATACTAAAACAATTGTTCACCTCAGGTCACTTCAGCTAGGCAGAGAATATCCAATATGAATGATTGTCAACTGAAAACAGATTGCATGCAGTCCGTGTATTTTGATAGAAATTCGGATTCATTAGTGAACGGGCGAAAGCAGAAGAATAATTCATGAATAACGGTTAAAAAATGTCTTGGAATATATAATGAATTATTGCATCCTAAGCCCAAAGATTAATGAATGATGGTAAATTCAAAAATGAATATTGAATCAGAGCCGTAGCAAGGCCAGAAATATTGGGGGCCCTAGGACAAAAGTATTGGGAGTGTTATATTCAAAAACGCCTAAAACAGACCTAAAAATTTCGAGTGTTCAATATACAGTACATCCGAAATTATTTGGGGGGAGGGGCAGGCCCTGTGAATATATACATTAATAAAAAGAAATAATGAATAAAGAATTCAGTTTTAAGGAAAAATGTTTGGAAATAAGGAATGAATGGTTATCGAATTATTCTTCTAAATCTTCGTATTCTGTAAATATTTCATTAGACTCATAGTGACTCCGCCGCCCACTGAGTATCTATATTCGTCGCTCTCTCGCTGCGCTCGCAAAGAGAGGTCGACTTGGGGCAAGTCTAATAGTGACCCTAAGTTATTAATTCTAGTTAGGAATAACAATGACGCATTTATGAGGTAGTACGGTCACTGCAGGGTGCACGTGACTCCTCTTTCTAGCTTGAAATTAGTGGGTTAGTATACCAAAATGTGCTTCTTCTTGATTTTGTGATCCTCCCCCCCCTCCCCCCCCCCCCCCCCTACTAAAAATGTCTAGATCTGTGCGTCCCAGTAGTAAGAGTATTTTCTGACACGCTTTTGACCCATTTCTTGGCTGGACTGATGATATACACGCTTCTTTGCTTTCACACCGAAGAAATATTGATAAGTTGAAGAACTCACGAAAAAGTTTATTTCGACAGCGTTTTCAAAACAACACGGATTCCTTTCATATGCGAATACAATCAATGTCGTCTAAATGCAAGGCGTATAACCGAGTAGATAATAGGTACATAGAGCAGTTTTTGCAAGAGTGGGAAACAAAAATACAAAACGGCAAATTTGGACCGGCTCACTAAATAGTGTTCGTTATAACCAGCTAACACATGTCGGTCGACAATCACCCGACTGCATGTCCGCCATGCGTTGGCCGACTTGGTCGTGCGTTTGCCAGCATGCAGACAGGTGACGACCGGCAAATAGTATGGGCCAGCTTGTTGTGGACCAATGCACGGCCAACGCTCGGCTATTCTCGGTAAAAGTGACAACCATTATTTTTCATACCCATAACTACACATTATGATTGGATGAACTACTAAAAGAAAAACAATGAGAATTAAGCATGTTGTGGCATGTCGTACTGTGTATGTGATGCAAGTTTCCCAATCAAATAAAAACTGTTCCAACACTACTGTAGCTCAAAGAGAGAAGTTTTCCCAACATTGATTTGGATGCAATGTTTTCCATTTCAGACTATGTATCATTTCTATGAGAATCATTTCAGTCTTTATTTGGACACAAACAAATAATCTTAATTTTTGGAACACTGTGCTTTTATTTTAAATTTGTGAATTATTACATTAGTTATTATTCCTTAATGGCACAAGTTGTGTTCATTTATGGACTACATTTTTTGCTGAATGCAGGTACAGCATTGGGGTCCTAGTGACGAACCTTGTGGAACTCCAGTTTAGAATCATTGGAGTCCTAGTGACGAACCTTGCGGTACTCCAGTCTAGATTCAATGCCAGTCTATTATATGAAAGTTAGCTTGGCACATCCTTAACTCAAAGAAGTTGTAAAGATGTCGTTTTAGTGAAAGGTTTTTATATTTATATAATATGGTAGGAGATAACAAAAATACTGTTTATGATCTGAAGATATCCAGGATTTTTTAAAGGAAGGGTATGACTGCTATAGCAATGTCAAGATAATCTACACCATCTTTTCCTTTTGACATTAATTTTCTCTGTTTAACACTAACACTAGACTGTTTCCATAAGTAGGTCCCCAGTTCACGGGTCCTAGTTGCGCAACCACCAAGCACAAAGGAGCAAAAACTACGACTTATGGAATCAGTCTACACTAGTTAACACATGCATGACAAAGACACTGTGGTGGCTGATTGAAAGTAAAGGGCAGGCTCTGATAAGAAACTTTGTTATTTTAGTACTGACTGGGTCATTTATATTGAGGGGACATGGCAAGCTGCACCCTTCTTGACCATGAATCTGCCCTTGACAAATCTCTTCGACTCGTTCTTTGCCAGAGAGCACACGATGTATTTACCATATTCAATGATTTCTTAGAGTGATCAGTGTCCTTGACAAATTTCTTCAACTCGCTCTCTGCCAGAAAACACATGATATCTTTACTATATTCAGTGAATTCTTAGAGTGATGTTCCATATGTGCAGTACTGAGAAAACCAAGCTCAAAACGAGCATGTATCCACAAACAATACCAAGACTCTGTCTCTGAGAGCAAAATAGAGTTTTCACAGACAGGTTGACGGCTCCAGTCAAGAGATTTGCCAATAGGAAGTACACTAGCTGATTGCGATTGATCGCTGCAATCAGGCAGACACAGTGCCCCTGTCTGATTGGCTTTCGTTTAAGTGATTCTGTACTAGCATAGCATACTTCACAGCCAGCAGCCTTGGGGAAGCCAGTCTTTGTTGCCATGGTAACTGTTACTATGAGGTCGGCAAGGAGGAAACTTGAGAGAAGTTGGATGTTGTAAGCCATCTGAAAGTAATGCAAGAAATTAGTAAAGGCTTACGTCTTTAATCTGCCCAAATAGAAACAGGGAGTTCCACAGCCTGAAGGTCAGTGATGACATATACTTAGCTTGTTGGATTTTCTGGAGGTAGGAAAAATGGAGAACCCTAAGAAAAAAACCTTGAATCTAGGGAGAGACCTATCAAACTCTATTGAATCCAAGACCCCAGAGAAGAGCAAAGAGTGTTCAACCTCGATTACCTTTCCTGCCTCCAGTCTGATTCACTTTACCATTAGGTTGCTAGCTCTGCAGGCAAATCTATTTGGAATTCTTTGCTCATGATTGGGATTCCTTGGGTTGAGATTTTTGCTAGTCCTTCTCAATCCACAGGGTTCCCATTAGCCAATTCCAAATGGAGTTGCCTGTAGAGGAGTTTCACTGCTAGATTGAGTTATAGATTTAAAAAACTAGGGACCTTGAGCATTGACAAGTATATAGAGGATGGCAATGCTATGATGATTCTAGCACATTTTCAAAATGGTTTTTCATGCACACACTGACACCTCAATTTTGCTGTTCTCTCTACAACTTGAAAAAGCACCAACAGATGTTATAGTGAGAATGGTAACACCAAGGATAGTGGTGCATATGTAAAAACTGTTTTAAAAACATGCTTTTGTCATTGTTTCCCTGGCACCATCCTCAGTGCTCGTTGATGCTTAGGCCCCTCTTATGTAATGCATACAGTACCTGCCATAGTACAAAGGTCAGGTTGGCCATTCGTCTTGATACAGGCTGAACATTTTCACTACATGTTATGGTTAACACCCAGAACAACAAGTCCAAGAGCACTAGAAGAACACAAGCTTTGACCCATGATGAAAATGTGTCCCTGATAAATGACCAAAAACACTTGCTTACTCATTAGGTATTTGTTTTCTTGCAGTATAATTATGATCATAAGCAACATACAAAGACTCAGTAAATGTGTCTATGAGTTCATAAAAAGAATGTCAACCATTGCAATCAGGAGCTCATTGAAATCCTAGCTAAAAATGACTTGTCTTAAATTCAACTTACCTTTTGATAAACAAGAACCTTCCTAGCTGTAATCCTATCAAATATAATGAAAGGTATCCTATGCATGAGACCAACCCTTCCCTGTTAGCATCTACAAGACCATGCCTGGAGCCATCGCCTTTACTGCCATTTAAGATAAAATCCTCAAGTCCAAGTTTTGATAAGCAATACTGATAAATTACTGCTAGACCAAGGCCTGTCAGTCCGTATGCACTGGGGCTGGGGATTAGGTAGACAATTATTGTTGACAACACCTGAAAATAGAATAAGACAGTGTTAGTACATGTACAGGAAGGAAGCATCTCACAACTATGGTCTTTTGTTGTTTTATTGAATTACGTAGACTGTGTCTGGTACATGAAGGTGCCAGTCACTGGCACATTAGCAGTGTGACCAACTTTGCTTCAACTTTGGATGCCCCTCTAATTAACAAATTTTGATAAAATTATAGTATAAAATATATTTTACCCTGACAATAAACAGTGTAATGAAGAAATTCCAGTGCACACCATATTCACTGACATGCTCCTGGTAGTCAGTGCTCTTGACAGCTAAACATCTCAACAAGCCAAGAACTAATAGAGGAGAAGAGCTCCTTACAGACTTAATCAATGAACTCAGAAAACTTGTGCTTTTCTTTCCAACATTTCTTGCTTCTGGTGCAACAATTGCATTCGAAACAACAAAAGCTCCAACACCAACATCCATGATGCCAGTGCCGTAGGTTTCTGCTTTGGCAAACCTTCTTGGATAAATGTGAAAATCTACAGCTAGAATTGAAATTGCTGTTGCAATGAGTACATATGCTCTGAAATTACAAATGAATGGCTGCCGTCCATTCACTCTTGACTGCATAAGGGTTTTTGTGCTAGGATGGCCTTTGAAATGGTTGACTGCTGTTCTTAAAACTATACAAGATCCAATGATTATTGCCATAGTAACAAGCATCTTGGAAGCATAATCACCAAGCACGGTAAAGGCCAGTATTAATGGAATCACTAGTGATGCATAATCCAGTAAAAGGATGATGCTGAAATATATGAAAAGAAACATTTTTACAGTAATCTTCAAAAATTTTGGATGTTTTTGATGGAGGCTGATGTGGACCTGCATATGATACAAGTTTATGCTCTTTAAAACAGTGCTAACTAAAAAATCAAGTACAAACACAATTTTTGCTAGTTCGTCTTTTGAGTGTGTGTGTGTGGGGGGGGGGGGGGGGGGGGGGAGGGGTGTGGGGAGAGGGAGTGGTTAAATATCCATTTAGATTCATGCCTTGCACCTAATTCCCAATCTAGGGGCCAAAACAAAAAATTTCCTTCTCTTGAGGGTTGACTGATCTTTTTTGATTTTGATATTTTTCATTATTTTGACCCCCAGGTAGTGATTTAGTACTAGGGGTCTATGAGACTTATTAGAAGACTTCTCTTAATCAATCCCTGAAATTTTAAACTTCTGTTTAAGTTATCTAACCCTTACTTATTAACATAAAACACAATAGTTCGGGATTAAATATTCATGAAACCTCCGGGATCTTGAGTTAAGAAAACCTTTATAATAATAGCTTTATACTGAAAAATTAGAATGAAAAATTAACGAACTTTACCTAGAAGAAAGCCAAGAATACGAAGCCATACTTCCCAGCAAAATCCCTCCAACACACGTCCTTAGTAAAACAGCCATAGGTGCACAAGATACAATAACTGATATCTCAAGTAAAGAAGTTCCATTCAGGTTACTGACAAACAAATGTTGAAGTTCTTTGTAACTCAAATTCCCCGCCTTGTCCGCCATCTTGATTGAAGTTCTGGCTATGGCCACAGGTAGCCCAAACAAGGCTCCTGTAATGTGTGGGAGTTAGGATAAATATATAAAATAAAACGCTTCATTGGACAATTTACTTTAAAACTTGTATAGCAAATTGTTCAGTGTAATGTTTTGTCATGTATCTTTATCCTAATTCCCATTCATTCCCTTAATAAACTTATAAACAGACCACACACAGAAACCTTGTTTGGGTTGCCTGTGGCCAACGCGGAAAACCCTTTCCGGTTCCAAAACGAAAAGCAGCTCTATGAAGATTTTTCTTACTTTTTCTTTATGACAGAGTTTTTTGTCCAGAGCTTTGATTGTTTCAGGTGGATGTTAAGTCATCGAGAACGTTTTTCGCTTTATTTTATCGGTTTTCGTTAACAATTGGACCCGGAAATACGTCACAACTTAAAAGTTCTAAAATTTACTAGGAACGCCTGGTGATAATTGTATTTAGTGAAACTTTTATAGACGAAGAAAGCATGGATACTGAGTTGAAGGTAATTTAATTTAATATCATCACGTTTATATTAATATTTTTAGATCGTTGCTATTATGTAATTTATTATCCTATAATATACACTATCAATTCTTTATACTGTTTAATCATTTGATGTAAAAACTTGTCGGTTTTAAATTGAAACATTGAACAATTAGCTGTGATGTGAAGTCTTGTTCTCTTTGTACAGAAAGACGAAAAAGTTGTTTTGATAGATTTTTCATGAAAATGTTGTTTCCCCAGACCCTAAAGCTAAGTAAACGTGACCCTGTTCTAATGCGACACTAAAATAATTCAATAATATCACATATGAATATGAAAAGAACAATGTGAAAGGATATAAAAAGAGTTGATATGATTTTAAAAAACTCATTAATATTCAATAGCCATTTTGTCCAATCCGATACTCATCAGTAGTCACGTGGAGAGCACTTTATACTCTATAAAGTACTATACAAATTTAAAGCGCGGGGAGGGATTTGAATTCAGCCCAGGGGAATAACGGGGTATAATACACAGACAATGGTTTTTAATGAGCTTTAATCTATATCTAAAGTTACATGTGTCTTTATATAAAGGTACGTGTGGAGATAGATAAAGAAATACAACGTTCTTATATTATAGTTCCACAGTATTTATATCATACGAATTGCAAATCATGCTATTTATCTTTGAACATAACTGTATTTGTTGGTAACCTAATTTCTTATCTTATTTATAACTATGCTTGACTATGTCAGTTCAAGTTCTATTAGCGAGTGAAATGAAATACGCAATTATTAAATATTCCACCGGGTGCTGACAATGTGCTTTCAGGATTAGCAGAGCTAGACGGTTCTGATATATTTGCAAGTTTATCATCGGCAATATCTAAATCTAAATCAAATAAGGACTGAAAATCACCTTCTTTTCTTCCTCAGATGTTTTTGGTAGTCGAAATTTCCGTTTTGGTGCCATGTTCGTCGATCTTGCCAATGTGCAATGAATTGCTTTCTGCGCGACTGATTGCAATACTGAATATACTGAAGTACTGAATACATCACGATTGCCATTTCATTGTTATTGCTCAATAAAGCAAATTCCCAAGTGAAAACCACGCATCTCTTTTTATTTCAAAAGCATTTTTTAATCATTGTTTTCTATCGATATTGAACAAAATGGCTATTGAACATTAATGAGCCTTTTTAAGCCATATAAAAAACTCGTAGCACGTGTTTTATCAAGGATCAAAAACCCTCGCTGCGCTCGGGTTTTTATCCTTGATAAAACACTGCTACTCGTTTTTTATATACTACATAAAATACCATGTGGATGGATATTTCTTATAATTTCTAGGATGAAGTCAATTTTAAGCAGCTGTTAAAACAGTTTTTTTCCTTGCAAGAGGAAAGAGTCAAGACGTACAAGATATTTGATGTGTAAGTAGATTATTAGTAAGTAAGTAGGAAGGGACAGAACCATTAACAGGGACTGCAAGATATATTTTTTAGGGTGGTGGGGGTAATTTGTGGGGGTCTGGGGGAATGCCCTTGCTCCCCTGAAAATTTGGAAATTGAGGTTCGTGGAAATGTCATATACAGTGCCATGGTTTTGATGGGCAAAAGCCAAAGATTTAGGTAGATTATAACAAAAATTTAATTTGGCTAAAAACTTGGGTGCTGGCCCCCTCTGCCTCTGCCTCTGCCTCTGCCTCTGCCTCTGCCTCTGCCTCTGCCTCTGCCTCTGCCTCTGCCTCTGCCTCTGCCTCTGCCTCTGCCTCTGCCTCTGCCTCTGCCTCTGCCTCTGCCTCTGCCTCTGCCTCTGCCTCTGCCTCTGCCTCTGCCTCTGCCTCTGCCTCTGCCTCTGCCTCTGCCTCTGCCTCTGCCTCTGCCTCTGCCTCTGCCTCTGCCTCTGCCTCTGCCTCTGCCTCTGCCTCTGCCTCTGCCTCTGCCTCTGCCTCTGCCTGGCTCAATTCTTATGTATAAATTTTATAGAGAAATTTTATAATCCAAGGCCATAGTAGTGAGAGGAAAGCACTTTAATACACATGATGCCATCTTCCCTTCCGATCCAGTTGTGCCACTGGAAAGTGTGTCCCTCATTACAATATTGGTATCTTTCCTTTCAAATGCATAGAGGGTTCAAGTTGTACATCAGTGATTCATCAGATTATGACTTCCCAAAATACCGCCAACATGTTGACAATGTTACCAAGAAGTTCATCAGTATATCACAAGAAGTCAGAAATATTGAAGCAACATTGAAGGAGAATGGTAGACCTCAGCTCGGTAATATCATTAGAGGTATACAAATGAAAGAAAAAGAAAAGCTTGACCTGGTGAGATTTATTATTTTTATTGATACTGAAAGGAAAAGAATTATTGCTAATCACCACCCCAAGTACAACAGTTACACAGCTCAACGGGGTTGATATTTATGGGCACATATATACTAGTTATACAATGGTTTCGAGTGGCATACCATGGAATATTCCACAAGTCACTTGTAGTTTCTAGTATACACACAACCGTTCAGGCAAGTGTGTATACAAAGAAAATGCAAGTGATGAGTGGGATATCCATGGTATGCCACGAGAAACCATTGTATAACCATTTTATCCCACACCATAGAAAATACATATGCGTATAGATTCAACGCGCAGTGCATGATGGGAAGGAAGAGTGAAATACTGACGAATATACAATGGCTTTCCTGCGTTCTGATTGGCTGTATTTTCTATGGTATAAACATATATAGCAAGAGTCTCAGAATTGAGGGGACAGGCAAGTGTACAAATTTTGCCACAAATGTTTATATCAACATAAGCCATCTAGTGAAAATCCTTAACTTCATTCGATGTCACAATGAGGACTGTTGAAAATTCCATAATTACGTTTTAGACTGCCCAACTGCAGATAACTGAAAAGGATCAAGTTGAGCATTCAGAAGAGGACTACAGTGAAGAATCAACATCTTTAAAATCAAGGTATCATAATATCATAATAGTTTTCTGAACCCAGCTCAGATCAGTGTCCCAACATGTACATGCATTTTAGCAATTTTTTTTATTTGAAATATTTCTGCAGTACTGTACATGTAGCTAACATGCTCTGGCACACTTGTGCACTTACCCCTCACCTCTGGGGTCTTGGGTTCAATTCCTGGATTTTGCATTGCCTGGACCTAAAGAGTTGTCCGCAACCCTAGACCTATCCTTTTAATATTTTTTAGAGTTAGCCACCCCCCTTTGTAAAATCCTGGATCCGCCCCTGTTATTATGCTAAATTCCAACTCAATCTGTGAATTAGCTGTGATCTGGCTCAGCTCGGAAGTTGTTTCAGGGAATTGATAAAATTTGTTTTTTTTGCATGTACATACATATCTTTTGAGTTCATAAAGTACAGTCTATAGCATCTAGATTTATGGTCTCCTTATATTAGTTTTATTTTTTCAGTATTCAGACAATAAAAGAGAATATCAATGATCTTCTTGAAGAACTCAAATATGAAGCAGAAGATATATTGCTTGAAGGAGAAGAAGAGACAGAAGATAGATGAATAGTTTTTTCCTATGCTTAATAATTAATGTTAAGCTATGCTGCTCCCTCATATCTCCTGTTTTTGGCTCCTTCCTGCATCATAGTAAAAGTTATAAATATTAACCTCATAATACTTTGCAGGAGAGATGCTATTTGCCTCATTTTTTTAAGGAATCCCTGCACAGGAAAGAATAGTGTACAGGAACTCTAGATATATGACTGCATAAAACTGCAAATATCTGTGTTTTTGCAACCACTCAATCAAGCAAACACATTGAAGAAAAGTGTATAACATGTTACTGTGATTCTTAATATTCTGTGAACTCAGACATTTCAACTGCTTGTTGTGAAATTGGTTTTTCGCTGCCGTCAGTCAAAACTAATCAGTTGGTACCTTTTACATTTTTGACTGGTGGCAGCGAAAAACCAAATTCCTATGGGAAACTCGCAACTACCGATTTTGCAGAATATTGAGAATCACAGTAATAAGCAGAAGCCTACATATAAATAAAAGCAGTATTATTTGTCTTTTTAGCTTGAGTGTAATGTTTTCCCATTTCCCAATGTGCCATATTTGTAAGATTCCTTGTTGAGTCACATCCATTCTGATGTATCTTCTCAAGCTTTAATGTTAATCAAAGATATAATACTAAAGGGATTCAATAACACATGCTCTAAAATGGGAAAACATTACATCCAAGCTGACAAGGTCTGTTATGTTGCTATAATCATAAAAAATACTTACAACTTGATATTCAAGAATCATTTTTAATACCAGCTAGTATTTACATGAGGTTTTTTACCAAAGATTTTTCATCTCAAATCCATGAGAGAAATGGACAAACACAAGTACACAACAAGGAAGTTGGTGAAACCCAACTTTTCCTAAATACTGTAAATTATTATCAGTTATACAACAAAACGTGTAATGTATTTTAAAAGTTAATTCAATCTTTACTAAGGGATATATGCTTGTCCAGGTAATTTTGCTGTTGATATACTGTCTTCCAGTTTCCTATAACAAAATATCAAGACAGTCATGATAAAATGCAAAAGCAAAACTCCAATATAAGGGTACTCCTGAATAGATGACTGAAGTCTAATGACTTGCTAATGCTGACATGACATGCTAACAACATATGGGGTGGGGGCACTGGACATAGAGGGGAACTGGGGAGGTGAGGAGAGAGCAAAAAAAAACATTTAGAAGCCTGAAATTTTGGCAGCAGATCCATGAAAGTACAAACTATGACTCTAAGATGTTTTATCGCAATTTATTCAGAGAAATAATTTTTTTTATAAATCTTGCACAGGAACATTGTTTGGGCTGCCTGTGCCCAAACTTAGCAACACATTTAATATTGTGTACAGTAACTAGGCACACATCATCCCCTCTCCTCGAAGAAATGTGATGTTATTTGGAGAACACCCCTTCCCACGCCTATATGTCAGGTGCCCCTATGTATGCAAGGCCCCTTCTATGTCATGTAATGTTACCAACTCTGGCCAGTTTCTCCACTGTTTCCTCCACCCTTCCCCCATACAAATACTAATAAACAGTCCCTAATCATCCCCACCTATCTTCCTCTTTGGTTTCGATTAGCTTCTGCTGACTGTAGACTACTGTAGGAGGAGCAGATTGCCTACGAAGATCCCTGTCATAATAATAATTTGCACTCAATTTGTGTGCTGGTCCATCAGGCAAGTCTGGGTCAGGCTGAGTCCTAAAAATAAACAAACAACAAAAACTATAAAAATGCATCTCAAATGCAAATAAAACTTAACTATTTTTCAAGGGTTTTTCAACATTTAGAAATATAATGGGGACACTTTATAATATTTTTTCTTTGCCCAAGAAAGCAAACTTTGGGATATAATTTTGATTTTCAAAACCTATCCTTACCTTTTGGCCATTTTTTCAGCATATCGGTGAGGAACTATAAGAGTACGCTGCAATAAATAACAAGTTTGATAATCAAATAATATCACTGATACAATATTACTGCTAAATCACGATATTTTAAGGCCTTACTCCGACAAGGAAGTTCCTCCATATCTCCATGAATCTTGTTACCTTCGCCATCTTGGATTTTGATGGCTCATCTCGCGCTGTATCATGGGAGTTTATTTTATTAGTACTCAGTCTTACGCGGATAGCTTGCTAAAGTGAAATGTGGAAGGATGGAAGGATTTCTTGCGTTCAATTCAACCATTATCTAGACGGTTTTCTTGAGCGATCAAGGTCTCTAGGAGATGAGTGGGAAGTGAGATCAGCTCCTCAATGTCTTCAGGTATTATTCATTTTTGTCTAGCCGAAGAGTGGAGAGTTTGTAGCACGCTTGGGGACTATGATTTATGGCCCCAGGTTTATGGCGCGCAAGTCGCGCCGAAGAGATGCGTTTCTAGGGGATTTGAGGGCAACTATTAAAGGAAAAAGTGGTCTTTCGAAACTTCGAATGTCTTGTATATAATGTTTTGATCTAATTCCATGGCAACTCGTTAGGTGTAAGGAAAATTAGTGGCTATTTTCTGGAGTCGTCGACGTCCCCCACGATTCCCATTAAATATACTTTTTTTTCAGAAAAAACTGAATTTATTTTGATGACTGAGTAATTTTAAGCACAGTGACATCAGTTGTCAAACAGACTTTGAAGAATGTTGGATTTGAGAGGAAAATGAATAGGTGCATGCTGCAGCCTACATGGACTGTAGAGGAGGGGGGCATTCCCCAAGACCTCCCAGATTAGCCCCCCCCCCCCCCCCCCCACTCAAAATGTTACTCTCTATAAGTGTTTGAATAGTATTTTGTCAAGGAATAGCCCTACAATATTTTGATGTCCTGGTGGCTGGCTTGTATAAATTCATGATCCATCTGATCCGTGGTACTTTCTTATTTTTTATAAGGCATTTTCTGGGGGAAATAATTGTCTAACATTTTCTCCATGCATAAGGGAGTTTTTTTTATCCTATCACAGCACTCTACCCCAGTAAACACCTTTTACATTTTAATTTTATGAGAGGTTTTTTGTGATAATGGGTTGGGTGTAGGGACTGCATGGTTGTAGGTTCAATTCCTGAAAGCAGTGGCATGGGTATAGATTGATTTGCTTGTTGTTTCTATTGCATCTCCTTGCTTAAAGGGTTTTATTCTCATGGTTCTCTGATTTTCCTCCCTCCACACTGAAAAATCCCAATGGATGAAGAGGCAGTCTAGCTGTGAAGATGCCATTCATTTTTTTTTTCCTTTTTCTAGTTGGATCCAGCACAGCCAGTAAGGTACCTCATGAAACAGTGTTTCAGGGAAATGACAACTGATCTCCAAACAAGGGATTCAGAGTCTGAAAACATAGAACTTCAAATCAATGAAGAAGATGTAAGCAAATTGAAAGCCAACTTAAACTTTGAAACAAGGAAGTGTAACATACAAAGAATTTCACAGTAATAATTGAGAATTACTCATATTTTAAACAGGAATGTGAATGCAGATGTGATGTTAATGTTCCATCCAAAAAGTATGCTAAATATGAGTACCATATGATGTACAGCCCAAGCTATGGAGTACCAGTATTATACTTTACAGCTAGTACACAAGGTAAAATACAATTGGCAGGAGGGGAAGGGGGGGTGGGGGGAGGTTTCTAGGCTACTGTAAAATTCTGGTTATAAGCTTCCCCTAGTTATAAGTCCTCCCAGCCATAAGCCCCCTAGTCTGCTAATGCAAATACCCCCACCCCTCCCCCCAGTTATAGGCCCTCCTTGAATCTCATGTTTACTTCGTACATGCACATAAATGATTGGCTGGTTATAAGCCCCCCTGAATATAAGCCCACAAATCAAATAAGTATAAGCAAAGGGCTTATAACTGAGATTCTATGGTATACTATTAATTTTTGCACTCTGTTTAATGGTGTGCTGTAGGGGTGCAAAAGGGTGCCCCAAAAATGGAAAAAGTCACAATATAGTGACATCAATAATCCTGATCTGACTTATTTTGTACTTAAATTTATTTGGGGGTGTCCAGTGTAACAATGGCAGGCTCAAAATAAAGGCTGGTCAACAGTCAATGTCGGGCCAAATTTGTTACTTGACTGGTCAAATAGGGTTTTGAACGGACATGTTGACTGGTCATATTTGAAAAAAATAAAATAGAATATCATACGCTGGACATCTTGACCGGTGTATGACTGGGCCTTATTTTGAGCCCTGAATGGACACCCCCTGATACTATAGCAACTGATCTGAAATGGTATTGCCCCAGTTTCGAATTTCTGCAAACCACTGTTTTTGAAGACCACAGACTCATTTGCACAGGCTTAGCCTTGTTTATAAGTCAGCTATTCTTAGACACCATTAAAAATTCATCAGATTGGTATTATTCAACTTGCACATTCTTTACATTACAGTTGGCTGTTGTGAATGATTTGCAAAAGTCAACTGTAATGTAAAGAATGTGCAAATCGAATAATACCAATATTTTGAAATCCCACAGACTTTTAATGGTGTCTATGAATAGCTGACTTATAAATGAGGCTAACCCTGTGCAAATGAGTCTGTGGTCATCAAAAACAGCGGTTTGCATCAAATGCAAAATTGGTGTATTGCTTGGAAACATTGGAAAGTGCTCCGAGGATGGATGAGTGGTAATGTTCCACTTGCGCTTTTTGTTGTCTCATAGCTGACTACAGCAGGAGCCAGCCATTTTCAACTAGCAAGATACTAACCCCACCTTCATGACAGAATACTGCTACCAGTTTCCAGGTGCAACCCTATCCTCTTTGCTCAACTGAGCTGCCTTACTCTACATAACAAGATTTGTTCTTTAATTCAAGATGGACGTCCTCTTAGTCTTGAGGAAATATGGAAGAGTATTCCTGATGTATATCAGCTACGCTTAAAAGATGAACGTTGGACCTTCTTAACTCAACAAGTTAGTTTAAAAATCTTTACAGTGTGGGCACTTGAACCATGAACACTTCAAGTTTTTTTGACATTTTTTAATCATCCAATCAGAAGCCAGATTTATAACGAGGCTCAAACATTAAGCTTTAGTTAGCTAACTAAACATACTGCCAGAGCATTGTTATGAAGATTGGATGATTGAAAAAATATTTAAAAATTTAAAGTGTTCACTGTTCCAGTGCCCACACTGTAATAGACTTCCAGGAACTAAAAATCCCAGCCAACTTTTCCAGTAAATGTGACATTTATCCTCACTTATTTTGTTTTATGCAGGAACATCCAATCCTTGGGAAACCATTTTTTCAACTCCATCCATGTCATACAGCAGACTTGATGAAAAATTTTGTGAATTGTGTTGAAAAGGAAGGGTAAGTCTATAAAACCTAACCAAATGTTCACTTAATAGGCTTCCATGACCTAACAGCCTTAGCTAGGGGAGGGGTGTTGGCATTTAATACAGCCCCATAGCAGGTGGAAGAAACCTGGGGGGTCCAGTGCCCTCCAACATTCTTGACCTTGCTAAAAATGTTTGGTTTTATTTACAACAGGAAATCAAACTACCTCATAACTTGGTTGAGTACTGTTGGCCCTGTTGTTGGACTTCATTTATCAATGGAATATGCTAACGATACTCAATAATTTCATGTATATTCATAATAGAATAGACCCCTTTTACATGATGTCAAAGCAGCTCAATTTGGAGGAAAAAACGAAAGAATCTCAATCTCCTGAGAATACCTTTACCTTCGTTATTTGTTGTGCGCATTTCAGACCATGTGATGCCACTCTTGGGAGTTGATTCTTTCATGTGTAAATATTTTAACAAAAGAACATTTCTCAAGAGAATGTCATGTGATCTGAAATGGGCAATTTGCATACGAAGGTAAAGAGGTCTATTGGAACATATTGTTTTGTCTTCCAAACTGAGCTGTTTTGACATCAAAATCAAACTGGATTCCTAAGTGCTGCAAGGGGTCTATAGAAATTGAATGGTTTTATGAGGATACTGCTGGCAGTACTCAAGCATTAAAGACTATTCTAGCCTTTACCAATGACATTAAAGCATTGATGATTCAACTGCACTGTTTGTCTTTCATGGGCTTTGAGTTGGTACATATGATGTAAATAGTCATAAATAGTCAGTCTATAGTCTTGCCTATGTAATACATATAATGGATGAATAAAGGAATGCATAAATTGAGACAGTTTTAAAGGCTGTGACATTTATTTATTTCTTAACCATTGCTTGCATACAACATTGTTATTTCTGATGCTCATACAAGAAGGTTCTTTAAATTCCAACAGATGTTCTTGTTCTTTGCCTGCCACAGTGGATACTGGAAAAAGAAATGAGCAGAATGTTAAAAAAGTATCCAACCACCATGTAAAACACCTTGGCATGAAAGCATATTCTTGCCCAGAATATCTTAACTAGGGGAGGGGAGAGTAGGAAGGAGGCAAGGGTTATCATTATTATGGAAGAACTACCATTCTTGTTGTTGTTACAAAATAACTCGTGTATATTCAAAATAAAAAAGGAAATTTACTTGCAAACCTGATATTTTCCACAATCAGGGAGGAATTACAAGGCTAAATAGAAGTGTTATTTTGACAGTGGACTCTAGTTTTTTTGTGTACAGAGTGTCTAGGAGTTTTGGGTCAAAGATATAATATCTCCTTCCACAATATAGAATGTTCTTATAGAATTAACCCTCCTTACAAGGCCTTAACTTACCTATCTTAATCTTCTTGCTTCTCTCTCAGACTCTAGAAGAGTAAGGATGTCTCCCTCACGCACAGGTCCTTTCACATTACGGATGATTGCTCTGTTAGTATCATCAATAAATTCAACTCGTACCTATAAAAGAACAGCAACAAATATATGAGTTTTGTAATGATATTCACAAGAGAAAAACTTGACAGCACTATTTTTGGCCATATTTTGGAGTTGAGGTTTTCTATGGTCAATGTTCCTGTAATCAACCAAACCACTTGCCCCTTACTCCAAGGTGGCTGGTTACGAGAATGTCAACTGTATTCAATAAGGGAGTTTTTAAAAGCATTGGCAACGAAGCACACAATGACACTGTGATCCAAAGTCGGATCTTTAAATGTATGTAAGTTATTTTCCCTTTTTAGTTTTACAAAGTTATTCTTTTTAGAACCTCTTATTGTAATTCCAAAAATATGTATTATATAGACTAAATTTGGGTATGTTTATTGTGTGATTTTTCAACTGTAATATCAATATTCTGTCGTCTGCATGTGTTTCGTCGTCAATGCTTCAGCTCTTTAATGTTAGAGCTCAATTTGATGGATAAACATAAACTGTTAGCTCTCTTGAAGTTACAGAGCTTTTTTATCTTGCAACACAAGCTACTTTCTTCCCGAGGGGGAAAATGACTTCAAAACACTATTAAATTTAAAATATTGATGAAAAATATCATATACATTTTATGTCAAATATAATATTATATATTATACATTTACTTATCATAATGTTTATTGATATTAAGTTATACCAAAGAAATAGTATATCACTTCTAATTTGCATATTCAGGTGTATGTTGGATAAGCTTATACTTGTATGAAGTCTATAGTGTACTGTCTAAATGGAGTACGTACCTGAGTACACTGGCCCTGAGAGCCTGTTCTTCCAAGGATTTTAGTAACCTAAAACGTAAATTATAAAAGACTTAGGCAACGATGAAGCTGAAAAATAACACTATAACAGTAAACCAACCCCAGAATGTGTTCAAACTTCACAAGACTAAAGTCACAAATACTACCAAAAAAGAAGAATATTTTTATTCTTATACGACGTAGAATGTTGAAAGGTTAGTTTATCGTAATTCTTAACCCCAAATGAAGGTTAAAAATTTATTTGAAGTAGCAAAAACGATAAAATACCTTAGCGAGTTTCACTGGCTTATCCATGGTTCAAGATGGCGGACAAAAAAGAGAACGACACCACGTGGTCGAGCACATTTGAAGACGACCGCAATGCATACTGGGACTGTAGGTAAAATGTGCGTATTCCGAGTTCTTGTGGGAAAAACTCTAAAAAAAATTCTAAGATTCCAAAAGCTGTGGGGGAAATTGTTTGCTCACCCTTGGGGTGCTTAAGTCAGGCTTCTTTATTGTAGACCAATAAACTCCTTGAGAGTGACGAAGGGAAAGAGAAATCCTCAAAGCAAAATTATTTCATGTTTTACAGTTTTTCCTGCGAATATTTCCTACTGCCGGCCGTGGTACTAGTTACGTCTGCTTTCCGACCAAGGAATTCACTAATTTGATTTCCGCACCAATAGAAACCTGTCAGTTTTAAAATACTGTCTATTTAACGTATAAGTTTTGGGTCTCAATCGAAGAGCGCCTGTTGCAAGGATATCTTTGCTCTTAAAGCATGCAAAAAAAATTATATCATAAAATTCATATTCAATGTTTTCAATTTTCCTGTGAAACAGCGTTTGCTTCTTGCGCATATCATAACGAGTAAGACTGGGAAGGAATGCCCAAAATAGCACAATCTAAATGTCAATCATCGAGTAACTGTACAGTGCTAAGACGCACGACTATCCGTTCGTTATTTTTTACGCAAAGATAACGTAAATTATTTGGAAAGCTAATAAATTACTCTTCACTAGGTGTAATATCCAGTTGTATACCAGTGATGGAGAATTACTGGTGTTAACGTTCGAAGGAAAAAAATCTTTTATGAAAGAGACTTCTTGTGCTAGCATTGACCTTGCGACCAGAGGAAGTGATGTCACAAAATAGGCGGAGCTTCTTTTATTCAAAATTGATTGAGAGTGACATGGAATTGTTTAGGCTGTTACGGATGAACCATCTGCCGTGATACAAAGACTCCTGATCGAAATGGAAAAACTTCAGCCATCTAAATCATTAATCTTTAATTTTCAGAGACTAACGAAGCTCGAGATTATAAATTTCATGGTTTTCACTAGTGTTAATACCTTCAGTTTATGTACATGTTCGTTATGTCATAGTACCTCCATATACACAGTGATATAAGGACTGTGATTACCCAATTCTAACACGATCCACAGTATTCATTTGCTTGAAAGATAAAAGTAAAAAAAAAAAACACGAGATATCTATCTCAGAAAAACATCCAAAAATTGAAAAAATTGCTTAAAATATTCAGCGTTTTCAAACCTTGGAATACGAAAGGTTATTTTGTCAGTTCAATACGTACAATAGATTTTCCGACTTTAATCACCCTTTGATTTTGTTATAAACACAAAACATTATTCAAAAAAGGGCTATTATTTGGGAATATTTTTTGTTTCCCAGCCAAATCCACGAGGAATTTCCCTCGCTAATTAGTATTCAAAAGTGTACTCGTTTTGTGTGTGTTTAATTTTTCGCTTTGAGGAAATTTGACCTTTGTGGCAAAGTTACACAAACTGAAGGAATAATCGCCAAGCAAAATAGCAATTATAACTAGCTTAGATTTTGTTTAAGATAAAGAGAAAAATAGGAAGAATTGACTATTTACGTTTGTATTTAGTTCAGGCATGAAATATATAGTTTATAGTGTACATCCGAAAACGCTACAATCTTGCGAGACGGTAACTACAGGAACGGAAATTCCGGAATGGAATCTGGAATAGGTCATTAGCACTGAAGTGGACTTCGGAGCGCGCGCTGATAACAACGTATTAATTCTTTGAACTTTCTTATATTTTTACTAAAAAAGAGATTTAATTGAATATATTTTATTTTGTGCGTGTGTTTTCAATAAGCATATATACAAATCGTGAGATACTATTAATAATATTTTCTTAAGAATCCAGAGGAATTTTCACATAATAGTCACAATAGAATTCTGAGCTCGCGATGACAGCAAAGTGTTCTAGATAAGTTTCTTGTTCTTTTTCACTGAATATAAGATTCAATTAAAAATAATCTTTACTTTACGTTTTTATGAACATGGTTGAGGTATTTTTCATAATAGTCAGTTTTTCAAGGATCCACAAAGAGGAACATTTTGTTGTTCAGCTAGTCTACAATTGCTATGATGCCTGAGGAAGTCCCCTGGTTGCAGTTCATCCTATAAAAGATTTTGGTTCTTAAAAAAAGTAAATTCATTTAAGTTCAGTTTATTGCATCCAGTTTAGAGAATCGGCTGGCTTTCGTGCTTTTATCTTAACCTGCTAACAATATTTTCTTGGTAGGTTTTCACGACTTCTTTTCGTTTTGTTCATAGACATTGCATGCGCAGAGCATTTTGTTGTTGTTCAGTATATTCAGTTGCTTTTGTTGGAAGAGTCAAGTAGGAAGAGCTTCTACTTTTGCAAAAAAAAATAAACAAAATTTGTCGGCAGCGCAGACTGGTACTGAATGAAGTATACAACTTAAAATGCAACAGCTGTTGCGTAACAAATCCCCGGAACAAATCGTACGACTAGTAAAATTGCAGCCTGTAGTTGCCGCGCGCACCTTCAGTTTGGCAGACGTCCTCTCCAGTGGATGAACACTGTTATCTAGCATATCAATGACTTCAAACACGAACACCAAAGTCATCTGCAAATAATAAGAGTTTGGAAGCACTTCGAGAAAAAACAGAGAGGCCAAGAGTTAGTCGCGATTCCGCGCTAGTTAGAAATGCATTACATCTGCATACGCACACTTTGGGAAGGCGTATACCAAACCAGATTACCAATTTGCCTAAAAAATTAGAGGCATATTAGTATTAATTATTTAAAATATCCAAAGAAATGCTCTACATTTATCCAATAGCTCAGTCACTTTTTTAAATGCTCAGTTAGTTTCATCAGTAATAATTGAACACAATAAAATGTATAGCACACAGCAACAAAAACCGTGAGAGCAAAATAAACATTTATTTTGCAACTCAGATTGAGCCTCATCCAGAATGTTCGGCAGTTTCCACCGTAAGGTTAGGATCATTGGTCAAGGTTTCTTAGTTCGTTTTTTTGTGGTTCGTTGGGATACACCCTTTGGTTCAGTAAAATTTTCAGTGGTAGTCTCGATCGTCAAGCTAGCAACTCGTCCGCGTTCAATCCATTTGGAAAATTAGAACAATTAGAACAGATTTGTGGCTTCAAGATGATTTGCACGAAGAAGTTGAATAAATTTCTTTTTTTCTCATTAAGCATTGCCAAATACGCTTTTATTGCTCGAGTAAAACTATAAGACTCTACGCTAAAATTCATATCAGTGAAACTGAAATGTCCAGCCACCAGACCCGGCCGCCAGAGAACGCGGCATGACCATTTAAAATGCCTTTACTGCATCTTGCAAGAAAACTAAAAATTTGCGCATCTGAGGAAAAAAACACTGGAATTGTCTTAGACGGGTATAATTCAGTAATAGAGAAGTTTTCGTGTGAGTGGGAAACCTACGGTGCTGACTTACAGCACGTACACGGTACGACATTGAAATGGCTTCCTATTGTCTTCTAGTAATTTATCCAATGACAACGCGTTGTTACAACTACGGTAAGATACGGTAAGGCTACAGTACGGCTATGAATTAGCCGTATCGTTTCCCACTCGTACGAAAACCGCTCTAGAGTATTATAGAGGGGTTTTCGTACGAGTGGGAAACGATACGTACGACAAATTGGTTGCCGTACTTTAGCCGTACCGTACCGTATATTACCGTAGCCGTAACTACGTGATGTGATTGGATGAATTACTGGAAGACAATGGGAAGCCATTTAACTGGGTTACGGCATCGTGTACATGCTGTAAGTCAGTATCGTATGTTACCCACTCGTACAATTACTGCTCTATAGACGCTTGCCTTGGCTACGTGTACACCAGTAATACTTCTCTTATATATGATCTTCTCGTTCTTGTATGCTTTGGATGACAGTTTCATTGTTGTGTAGTAACTAGTGTAGTATAATTTCTTATATATGACGATGCATATATATATATTTTTGATGCTGCTGAAACTGCTCATAAAGTCAATTTGATGTTATAGTCGTTCCACATCAATCGACATTAAGCCAAATTGTATGAATTTCTATTCTTTCAGTTTTTCTTGCTCTACTGCACTAAGACAAAAAAATACAACACTGGCTTCTCATTAATGTATTATCTAGATTAGATTATATGTGAAGAATCAATTTATTTTCCAAAACGATTTGTTTTGATGCATATATTTTATTCCACGATAACCACTATCTGTTTTCTTGTACCATTCCAAGTTTTCCGAAAACCAGCGTGATGTTCACTGACAGCCAATCAGATGTCAACCCTTAATGATCTCCATAGCAACATAGCTGGGCCCAGTGCTGACTGAGCGGCGCAGTCTGGCCATGACGAACCGCGCGAAGTGACACATCGTTGACAGGCTCCACACAGCATGTACTCTAAAGGCAAAGCGAATACGGTCCCATCAGATGCCCAGGCACGAGAAAAGTAAGCTTGGCTTGATTTGAAGTCCAAAACCAACCCTCAAATCGGAATCTACGGGTCCGAATATGGGGGTTTGCATATGAAAATCAAGAGTATTGATCGTGGATTTGACCGCTTGTTCATGGGCCGCCTCGCTCTTTGTGCTAGCGTACATGATCAACTTTATTCTCTAGTCCGGTTTTCGTCTCACTCTGTGGCTGTTTTGTTTTCGAAACAGGCTGGCATTGTACGTCTATGAATATCTTTTACATGTGGGAGCACAGAAAAGCGCACAGACTTTCTTAAACGAGGTAAAAATCCAAGAAAGACTTGTGAATGTCCGTTGTAGAGCCTTCGATGTCTTTGAGGTCGTTCTACAAAGGGTTGTTCGGGCCTTTTTACAGCGACTGGAATTGGGTCTTTCTACGGTATTCATTAAGCTTAAGTGGAGTATACATTCTTCTTTTCTAGATTAGATGGGAAAAGAATATAACACTCGGGGAACCTCCAGGATTTTTACATTCGTGGTGGTGGTAAGTTGACTATAATGGCCAAGTCTTATTCGATGCCAGTTCTCAACTACAGTTTCTCATTACATTTTGTGCCGTAGTAAATGAGAGGTAGTTGTTTAATGGCCGTTTATATGTATGGTATACAGAGGTTATTATACCACATACTCAAACTGGGCCCCAACATCACTTATTAACCTTTATTTTAAGGTTAAAATAGAGCTGTTTTCGGATTTTCCCGCCCAAAATACGAGCCTTTTTAGTCATATTTCCTTCTTACTTTCCTAGCGTTTTCTGGGATCTTTATTGTGCTGCACCTGAGAGAAGAGATAGCTGCGATCATTCAAGTGAAGCCAAAGCATTCCACGACTATGTGAGTCTAAATAGGGGTCCTAGTTCAAATCACACTACTTGTTTTCTAATTCCTAATCTAGCATAGCCAGATCGATGTTCTAAAGTATATTTAGTTGTCACGCCAGTGCTTAGCTGTTCATTGTTACAAAACTTCCACGTTTTACTCCAAACTTGCCATCAAAAAGCTCGATTCCGCGCAGAAGTTGCTATTTAAGTCTCTTGGAAACTTTTTGATAGTTTTGAATAGTGGTTTCCTATTTATTGGCCTGACTTTAGTGATCCGAGAAAAACAAAAAACTAGTTTTAATATATTCGTTCTGTTTCCGTCCAAATTATTCCATCATCAAAGGTTTTATGTGACTTGTGTTTTGCTATTTTATTTTTGTTTATTTCGGAATAATTTCTTTCTCGACTTTCTCCTTTGTGTCTCAATATAGGGATAATTTGAAAAACCTCTTGTTCGTCTAGTTAAAGCGAACCCTAGCCAAATGACAACAATTTCGAGAGAGTGTATTGTTTCTACGTTTGTAGAAGACGTTTTGAAACTCGACTAAATTAAACCGCAAGTTTAATGATTTCCCAGCTAAACCTTCGCTGGAATAGCTGGACAAGGTCCGAAATGATGTTTCGTTGTTTTGAATTAGCCATTCAATCTTGATTATGTTCTGAAACAGGTAGGCTAATGTTATTTTTGTCCGAGTAGCTCCCCCCATTACGGTAGACGGTGGGGTGTTCGGACTTGCGCGCTTTTGTGGTTTTTCACCACCAGTTATTCTACTACGATCCCAATAGTTTTGACTACAACTTACTTAGTTTTATCACAAGTCACAGCCAAATAACATTGATCTCTTCTCATGTTTACGATTCAAACGGTTCGCGGGGAAATTGCTGAAGCAGAGAATACGGACTTTCTCAATTTTCATCGATGTCTTTCGCGTCGTTCCTTCTCTGAACCGCGTCTTGAATAAATTAGTTTCTAAGTCGAGAAATTTAAAATGAGGAGGTTAAGCAATACCCGTCTGGTTGTTGATCTGGACGTTCCAGGGCTCTGGTTAGTTACTTTTTGCTAGGCTCGAGTTATTTTTCCTCCTTAAAAGCGAAAAAGCTCCATCTGGATCAGATATTCCAGCGACCAAATACCTGATTGGTATATTTCATGTACTAGCATAAACTACTTCTTTGTTGCTAGTTTGATAACCTGAAAATATAATTCCTTTGTAATTGAGATCTCAGTTTGAAGCTAGTCAATTTTGTACAAAAATGAGGTTCGTTTAAGGTATTTATTAGAATAGTTTGTAAAAAAAATTGATGTTGAATATTTTTTTTGAGTCCTGATCACGACTAACAGGAAATTGCCTTATTTAGATTGAGGGAAGCCATCTTAAAGTCACTCTCGTAAAGGGAACATTTTAAAAAACATTGAATTTTTTTTCTTTATCATTCGTTTAAAAAATCCCCCAAATATCGCAAAAAGGACGAGACAATTCTCAACACTTTGTCGTGTAAAACTACGATAATCTGGGTGGCCTTGTTATTTCTGAAAACCATCTCTCTTGACATGTAGGAAAATTTGCATTGACCGAAAATCTGAGTTGTGTAGCTGTATTTCAAATGCTAATCAAAATCTGCAGGTGTTGCTTTATATTCCCGAAGCATTTTGGGAAGCTATGTCAGTGTTTGTCTTTTGTTTTCTAGCCAATAAGAAAGTCACTTTTCGTGTTTGTTGCGTTGTATTCGCTAGCCTTGACTTTTTCAGTGACAAGTTAGTAATCTATTTCCACGATCAGATTAAGACGATCAGTGAGTGAGTGATTTGTGCTGACCACTTCTTTCACTCATGTCTGTGTATAATGGTCATAATGTTGTAAGAAATGAACAGTCCTAGATTTTTACGAGGGCTTCAGTAAATAAACACAACTTACAAATTCAAGTTCAAGAATTCCCTGGTTGACCTCTTTTCCATGTTTCGGGTTTTACTAGTAGTTCAAATTCAGAAAATATGGTTTACCTCTGTCTGTTCTTCACATGTCTCAATGAATCAGCATATTTTCCAGATTTTTGAATGATATTGAAAATTCCACCTCACTGTTTAATGTTTTAAACAAAGACATATATATGTTGTATTAATTATAGGATTCAGAAGCAATATTACACATAGTTTTGAATCTCAGCTTATTTCATTTATTTTTTTCCAGGTTTGAATACATATGTTCTTTTAATTCTGTAAGGTTTTGTTTTCAAGGTCTTTTGAATAAATCATGAATCTGTCTCCAAAAAGAACAAACTTCCCCAGACAATGTAAATACACACAATCTTGAATATTAATGACCTCAAGTGAAAAATCTTGCAATATTTTCTCTTTCTATTTTAAATTTCGAAAAGTTTTTGAGAAACATTTTATTGAAAGTTTTGATTTTCTTTACAGATTTGTTTGTTTCAGCTTTTCTAGACATTGTTTCGTTTCTGTGGTTTTTCTTCATTCTAAAAATAGACCCTTTATTTCCACCTGTTCTACATACATACATATGCATTCATGCATACTTTCTGATTCTCATCACAAAATCTCCAGAACATGATAATTATTTTTCCTGTAAAATAAAATGTAGATATTTTGAAATAACATGAAAATAAGTACCAGATATTCATACAATCACAACCTGTAGCTTGTGCTAATAAACAAAGAGCTTGAAGTTCAGAATTAGTCATTTATTGTTATTCATGAATCTTAAAATTTGACTTTTATCCCAAAATATAACTTTTTGAGAACAATATTTTGAATATTTTTTACAGATTTTTGTTGGTATTTTGGAGTGGAAACCTTAAAATTTTGTGGCTAAGGTGATGATGATGATTGATATAGAAGTCATCATCATCATGAGCAGTGCCGTGATCATAATGGTGGGCTTCGTTCGATTGTGGTTATGGAACAAATATCATTGCTGAAAGAAACTGAATATATTTTATACAATCCCTTAGACTGAAAACACCAGGTTTTCCTTGCGGCTAAGATTAAAGCAGCTGTCAACTGCGATTTTTGATTTTTTCCTAGATGTTTTATGCAAATTTAGCTTTAAAACTCCTAGCTTTCCTTTTTTAACCATTAACGAGTGACCCATACTTTTGCCATTATCTTATTCCTTTTTAAAAGAAACTCTTAAGTTTATATCAAATTTTACAAAAATACAAAAATGGCATTATGGTAATTTCATCAAAACTCCTTTATTCACAAAAGTTCAATATATCCTCAATTATGGAGAATTATCAAAATGAAATTAGCATTAGATAATCAAACCAAAGGTATTGTCAAGAATGATTCCTTCTAGTAAATATGAAGTCTTAATCAATGGTTGAGCATGTTACCACCTATATGTAAATAGGTTGTGGGAGTAATATCAGGCATAGGTTCTTGTAGCTGGCAAAGAAGGGAGTCTAGACATTAAAACTGGGTTCCTCACTCACGCCTGGTTTGATAGTTGTGGGAGTAAATCTTTTTATCAGTGATTTTTTTCCCTTTCTTTGCGACATTCTGATTCAAATATCAACTTTTTTATTCACTCCCTCCCAAAAAAATTTCCTAACAAATTTAGATATTTTGTTAAAAGTTTTATGTTAACCTTTTGCTGATAACAGAAAGTTATCTTTATTTTTGATAAATTTCAATTCATATTTTACTTTCTTTGTTGAAATCTTGGTGATTTACAGCAAGTGCAACAAGACCCTTGCTGACGTGTGTTTGAGTTTGGAAAATTTCTTTCAAATATTATCTATTTTTAGTCCTATTTTAGATCAAATTTTTTAATAGTGGAAGGAGTGGTGGTGTTCGTAGTTATATAGTTTTCAATTGAGTAGGAAAAGATACCAAGAATGTGTAAATATACCAAAATAAGTGATATAATTGAATAACTTACTGGAAGACATTGCAAAGCCATTTCATATATGCCATAATTATTATATGCTGCTTATGTGCTGTAAGTCAGAAGTATACGAAAAATGCTACATAAGTAATAGTACTATTTAGGCCCGTCGCTAGGACTTCCAAAGGGTGTCCATTTTCCTGCCAATCTGAGTTATTGAATTATCCAGCTTTTCTCATATAAATTTGTGATTAGAAGGGATAAGGAGGGGAGAGGGGGGTTCAAACTATCACACCACCACTAGCGACAGGCGTGCTATTAATATTAAGTTCCAAGTTAAACTAGTCCAAACTCATACGAAAAATCTGCATAAGTAATAGTATCATTAAAATTGCCATATTTCACTATGACGTCAGGGTTAATTTTTCGGTGGACAACAATAATAAAGATTTGGGTTATATCTTCAGAATCTTTTGTTCAGGATATTTAGTGTAATAGCCATTCTCACTCAGGGCTTGAGATAGTGGCCAGTCATCAGAAAATGTCTAGCTAGAATTTGGAACTTTTCCAGTTAAGTCTTTGCCTTGCCGGTCATTTTGACCATGCAAATTGACCCAGAAACAAGGTATGACCAAGCTACAGTGTAAAACTAATTTGGCTGGTCGTCATGAAGGGTAACTGGCTGACCATTATTTCAAACCCTATCACTTTCACCATCTTATTAACCAAACTTTATTGTGATTTCATTTGTTTCATTGCTGTTTCGTCCACTCTGGTGACCATGATCCTTAGCGTTAAAGCAATAGATTGTTTTGATGTGACGTCATAGTGAAATAGTTCAATTAAGGTCCAAGCTATATGAAAAGTTTTTAATTCAATAAGCACTGTTGTATAAACTCAATGCTCACTCGAATGAATTTATCAAGGGGACTTTAACGTGCCACACTTTAATACGCATCTAAACTCTGCATATAAAGTATAGTAAAGAAAAAGAACGAAATACACCCTTAAAAACGAGGCATGAGAATTTGATACACAGTTCTATTGTTAGGGTTTCGTGTTAAATAAAGTAAATGTATATCTGATAATAATGCTAGTGAATTTATAGATTTTTATCTCTGGTCTGAGTGTGTGTGTGTATGTGTTGAGTGTCTAGTTTCAAGTAAACATATAGATACCTTCCAGCATTTCCCAGTGAAGCTATTAGGATTTGTAAGACAATAGAATAAATTTTAATTCTAATGAGAGTAAACTTTGTCCTCAAAATTCAACAGCATTGAGAATATATTTTAAGTTCTCTATTCATATCCAAAACTATACTTTTTTCATTCCTATATTCTACTTTTCCTCCATTTAAAGGTTATTATATCAACAACAATAATAACAATGATATGAAAGTATTAAACACAGAATTCAGAAAGATAGGCTTATTTACGCAGAAGCTGTTATTCTGTTCCTTGATTTTGATAGAAATTGAAAATCTATGTTTAAGTTTTAGCATTGAATGGTTATTATAATAACAATAATAATAATGATAAATGAAATAGATAGGTGTAGGTTGTGTTTTAGTTCATAATATGATATCTCAACGCTGCTTTGAAGATGACCATGAAGGTCGAAAGCTTTGCAAAAAAAAATATAAAAATATTAGGTTGAAGAAGCAATTTATTAAATGATGAATAATGATAAAGTTAATTAAGGACAGAATTCAGAAAGATAAATTCTATTTACACCGAAGCAGTTATTATGTTCCTCGATTTTGATAAAATTTTAAGTTCTACATAAAACTAACACTGTTTTCATTGCTACGCTCTGGTCAAGACAACAGTAGTGACAGGGAAATCGTGTAATTCACTTCTGTCAATCAGATTATATAAAGGTACAAATTAATTTGTTTGATTTAGGGTATAGTAGTCTTGCTTGATTTCCTTGTTGTGACTGCTGTCTCAATCAGCGAGTAACAACGAATACAGTGATAATCTTAAAATATTGAATTGATATAAAATTTGAGAGAAGATTGAATAGGACTATTTTCTGTACTGGCGATTTATTTGTTTCCAAGGAAATACTCTTGCCGTCTTCAAATACTTCCTGTACTTAGCCAATCAGAAGACCATGATAAGTCTAATGCATTTTTTCTGATGAAATCCTAATGAGCTAATATACGAAATGCTATATCAGAGAAAAAGGTGTTTCCTTTATTTCCGAATCCTGATCCTATCTTGCTAAGCTTTTTTACAAAGAACACTGTTAACATTTTTTGTGAATGTATTGTTTGTGTTCTGTTGTTGCAAAAAAACATATCCTTTCAAAATATTTTTCACTGCTATTAAAACTTCCTCTTGGTGGTCCAGTGATAATTATTTACATGCTGTACATTTTACCTTGTTGTAAATATGTGTTAATTGATACTAACTTCAAAATATTAGATTTAAAAAGTGCTGGCGTTAAATAAGTGTTGTTGTTGTTATTGTTTTATTCTCTCAATCTCGCTTACAACAAATCATTATTTGCAATGATTTTAAAAACAAATTTTTGTAATTTAGTCAATAGACTTCAGGAAATATTTTACTTATTCCCTGGGCTCCTAGACAACCATTTTTAATGAAAGAGCTCTTTCCAGACATACCCAACCCTATGCCCTTTTCACCATGTACTTGATAAAAGGTACACAGGAGAAGTGACAGAAACTTGAAAATGATGACGATTCCACTTGATATAGAAAAAATATTGATTTTTATGTGTATTGACCCAGACAACTTCATTGGTAGTATGTGTTCTTTTAGTGTAGTGCTTCTTCTACAATTTTCCAAAGATTTGTACCAACAAAAATTGGTTTAAATGATTTAATTTTTTTGAATTTTTGGCACTATTCCCCTGTGTACCTTTTAGATAAGTTATTGTAGTACTTTGTAGTTCTTTAAAACTTAAGGCATGCATGCTTTTTTGGCAAGGATTTTTAAGACCAATTCCATGGGCTGTGGGGACCAAATAAAAAGGCGCTTATTTAGAGCTCTTTCCATTGATCAGGTTATTCCGAACCTCCAGCAGGGTGCTGTCCCATCTCCTGGATTTGCACAGATGACAAACGACGCTGGAGTTGGTGCTGCAGGAATGCAGGGAGGAATGCCAGGGTATTTTCCGGTAAATTATACTCCATATTATAATAATAATAATAATAAACTATTTCTTAGCAAGCGCATTCCAAAAGGCGTCTCAATGCACTTATAGTACTGTTTACCATCAAAATGGCCCAAGCGTATCCCCTAGGCTCTGTTAATGATTTCATTATTAGAATATTGAGTTGATTATTCACTCTGAATTTTCATAAAAAATTGGAAGACTTCAAACTTCACATTCATTTCACAACTAAAATCCCAAGGGATGGTTTTCGGAGGAGTTTTTCTACCTTGGCATGGCAATTATTGAAGAATATAATCAAAACTCAAGTAGATAATATATTTTCAAGTTTGGAGTCAGAGTGAAAATTGAACTCAATATTTGAATAATAAATTTATTAATGGGTTCTAGGGGGTATGCTTGAGCTGTTTTGACCATAACACTATATTTTTGGTGTTTTCATTGCTACATGCTGATTGAGACAAAACTTGCGACAAGAAAATTAGCAATATTGTCAAACCAATGCTTTGGTAGAGTACAGTTTTATGTACCTTTAACTACTTTAGTATTTTATTTGATTGACTGCAGCATATTGCTAATAATGTAGTAACTTTTTTCTCAATCAGCGCACTGATAAAAGTGCTAAAGGCAATGGTTTTGAAAAAGCCCGACAGCAGGTAGACCACCTGGCTCATGGCTTAACATAAAATAGTTATCAGTCAAGACCATTTTGTCAAAGCTACCAGGGGTTTCAATATTTGAAGTAGACAGATGGGATTCAAATGTAGGCATCTGTTTCCAATAATTTTACTTCTTATTTATTGAGACTGATTCGTAAAATAGCCGGCGGTATAAAGTTAAGTACCCGGCGATTGACCGCCGGTAGCCACCTTCTATTGAAACCCCTGAGCTACAAAAAGACTTTTTTCCAAATTCAAAGACTACCGCCATGTTTTATTACAGATATGTAATCTTAGCAAGCAAAAGAATCAGAATTAATTTTTGTTTATTTTTTTTTCCAGTCATCACAACCACAAGCATCGCCTCATCAACAACCACCCCCACAACACCAAACACCACCTCAAGGATACATGCCTAATCAGGTAATGTCAATAATGTCAATGTCAATGTCAATAACACCATTATCATTACTGTTTTTACCGAGAAAATTTGGGATCTACGGTCTCTCAAACCTAACAATTGTGCACATGTCTTGAAAACAAGGGATATGCCCAGCTTATTTATTACTATACAGTGATTTCAAATTTTAGAAACCACAAAATTCTTTCCAGAAAAGGATTTTGTGTATTAGTGTATCTTTACCAGTTAAAACGAAAGAAATAATACACAAGGGAATGAAACATGTAGGAAATGCGTAAAATGGAGGTTTTACTTTCAGCATAACATTTAAGACTGATATCTTTTGGTTCTAACCAAAAGAGTTTTTTCCAGTTCACTGAAGAATAGATTACTGTTGTGTAATACTTGTGTCATTTCCAAACAAACCTTCAAAGGCAGTGCCTACATGACATGGGTGTTTTTATCTTCCATGGTGCATTTCTGGTTATTGAGTTTGCTATATTGTTGCCATTGCTGAAGTGGATTTCCTTTGACCATATTGTTTGACAGGAATTAGAGCAAAAAAGAATGGAACATGTGTTCCAGATATTTACAAAATATGAGCTCCAAACCAGAAATTGAAAGTTATTTCCTACTAAAAAGTGGATTATTTAACGTTGCCTTGGTTTAAGAGGGATATTTTCCCATGGACTTTCCACTGTCGTTGTTTGTTAAGAAATGACTTGACTAGCAGCTAGTCCAAAAAATGAAGTTATTTTTTCCAGTAAAAATATGATTATTTAGTAAAAATACCCATGTTTTTGGAGACTTCATATTACTTTCCACTTAGTTGCATTTAACAGGAGATTCCAGCAGCTACAATAATACTAATTTATCTATAATTCTTACTTTAATAGACTCCTCAAGGTTATATGCCAAATCAGGTAAGAACCTTGTCTTTTCCTTAAGACCTTTCTACAAGCCCGATTCTTTGCCAGAATATATCAGGAAGAAAACCATGCATTTAGTCTAGAGAGCCCAATTCATGCCCAATTTAACTTGAAAATCAGTCCAACATAAGAAAATCTGAATCAGGCATATTCCTTTTTTCGAATCAGGCTTGAATCTGGTTCTAAACTACTCAAACAATTTGCTTTGCGATGGTGTCAGAATGATGTATCGGGCCGACAAATCATAGAATATATTTCCCACATTATCCTCTAATAAATCTTTATGCTGCATGCAGCCACAAAAGCTAGACATAAGTAGACTATGAAGTATGAAACAGGGAAATTCATAAAACTAATTAATAATGATTCTGGTAGCATAGTGATGTCATGGACCTATGCTGGTGATTTCATTTCCCTGAGCCTTACAAAATCAGTTGATCAGCAAAAAAAAAATTTGTTGCACCGTATTCCAGATTTTTATTTCCTCGCATCTTTTACTCAATAATGAACAAAACACAATTCCAGTGATTGAACAATTCTTTTTTTAAATAATGAAATATTTTGGTGGTGGTGATGATGGTGTTGGAGTACCGGTATTTCATTTTCATACAAAACAACACGTACCTTGAGGAAATTATCGTTTTAACAAACAATAATAGACTCCTTACACTATTACCAATCTGGGTGTCAAACAAAAAAATTCCCTTCTTGAGGATTGAACATTTTTGATGCTTGTTCATGATCACTCAACAAGAATATTGAAAGTGGGCTATTAAACCTATTTAACAATTAGTCCTCGAGTCCGAATGGTCTAGGAGTCAATAGCCCATGAGGCCAAAGGCTGAATGGGCTATTGACTCGTATGCCATGATTGCGAGAGGTCTAATTGTTTTAGTAAAAACCTACTAATCGGTCCAATAAAAGGATGCAAAAAGTTTTGGATTTTGCTTTAAATATATTTTTTTGGGTTTTCAAAACCGGCGCTTTTTGCTACTAGAGGTCTATCACTAATAGACCCCTAGTAGCTCAGCCAATCACAGGGCTCGATTGGTGATAGACCATAAGTAGGTTTTTTCTAATATGCAATAGACCTTGCTAAGCCACTTCTGCTGACACTCTCAATACAGGCATGAAAATTAGCAACATTTGCAGAAAATTTCAGCTAATTTCTAATTGATGTAAGAAAAGAAAATTGCTGTTAATCACCAATGCATATCCTAAATCCTAATTGTTATCCTTATGCTACAAATGTGAGCTGGCACTAAAATTCTTATGCTCCAAGCACTCCCTCTGGATTTCTAAGGCCTATTCCAGATTCCAGAATCAGTCATTCCTCTGAGGTCATTCCAGAGTCAAACTTTTATAAGTTCGGCAAATGAGTGGCCAGCATCTGGAACTGACCTATGGTTGCCCAGTTGTTGTGTATTAATATTTGTGTTGCTTTTAACAGCCACCATACATGTCAAGATATACAGGAGGAAGAGCTCCTAATGTCAGAATGCCTGGACAGGTGAGATACTTTACATTGTTACATGCTGCACATATACTTACAAGGGTTATTATCAAACTAAGGGTGGTGTAGTTATCAAGAATTCATTGCATCTCTAGACAACAGGGTACATTCCTCAGACTTGACATTACAGAGATTTTTGTATGAGTAGGAAACATACAGTAATGACTTGCAGTACGTACATGGTATGGTATGACATGACATAACATTGAAATGGCTTTCCAGTGTCCTCCAGTAAACCAATCATAACATGTATTAAGCCTGGTCTCACTAGGGATGCAAGATGATCAAGCATAAGCGCAAGTGCAAGCCAGCACATGAAAATCAAAATCTCCTGTACTCTTGCACTTACATAACTTCTTTTTATAGTGAAAACATGCACTAGCTTGGAGTTGCATCTGCTTGCATTGGTTTTTATCGCTAGTGAGAAACAGGCTTTACTGTAAGATAAGGATTTGTTGCATCAATCACTTATATAATAAGCCATCTATATGCAAGTGAAGGTCCTTGTGTTGTCTCTGTTTGATTTGAAGGCTTTTGAAAACCTAGAGAAAAGCCTCTCAAATTAAGGGGAAGACCCATCAAACTCTGCTCTCATATTAAGATTAGTTTAGGAATCCAACCTGAGACCCAAGAAATGGAAAGCGAGTGTACTTCCACTTCACCACCCTTGATTTCCTAACAATGAAATGGCTTTCATTTTTGGGATTTCTTTGGGGGAATATGTCATATCCCCTCATCTTTACATAGATGACACAATCTTGTATTCTTGTAATCATTGGCTTAGGGCAAGAGGGGAGAGGGTTATTTGAGTCAAACCATATTGCATGCAGGAAATTGGGAACGTGTTCCTTCTGTTCGCAAGTAATCACATGGATCTTTTCGAATATTCCCCTTCACAGTTCCCTGCACCATCTTGAAAGGTAGCCATGCCTTTGCAATGACGCAAGAAGAACAGTGAGCTTGCAATGATACATACCTTTTTTAACACCTTCAACAGTTATTCACACATATCTCTATCATTGCAAGGTCACCTCATGTCTCTCTTTTCAAGATGACGCAGGGGTTTATGAAGGGGGCTATTAAGAATACACTTAGTGGTAATGTCTTATGATTTGAGTAGCTTCTGCATAAGACTGTCTAATTGGATTCATGGTTCTGGCTCAGAAAATAGCAAACCAATCACTGTTGAGCTTGTGGGACACCATGTGATTACTTGACGTACACTTGTACAAAAAATTGGTTATCTTCACACTATTTTATCGACCAGACCTCGACTTTCTCGTTCTTTCTCTCTCTTGTTCTTTTCTTTCTTTTTCATTCTTTCCTTTCCAATTCTTTTTTTTTTTTTTTTTGTAATTAATTTTCTATCAAATTCTATTATTTTCTGCTTTTTTTATTTTCTATTTTATTTACTGAGCTCACAAATTTCAAGTTTCATATGTATGCAAACTGTATACTGACTACGAGATTTTATTTTAAACTTTGTATCTCAAAATTGTTTTTTCCTTTGCCTTACCATTAAAAAGGTAATAAGAACAGCTATAATTTTTTTTTTTTTTTGAAAATTTTTTGGGAAAAAATGTCATTAAACATGTGTTCTCATTGATATTGACAAACTAACTTGATTCTTTAACACTCTAAAGACTGTTTTTACAGTCTATTGCAGTATCCTTATGTTTAAGAATAAAAAAAAAATTGTTCTACTTTTGAAAAATCTTAAATGATCTTAGAATTTCAAGAAATTTCTTTTGATAAGAAGCTATTGATTTTTGGCTATTCTTTTCAATAATACACATATTAATATATTAAAAATATTCTTGTACCAAATGTTACACACTGTTAATTTCCAAGGCAAATACATATACCATAACATTTTTAGAAAATCTATTTTATATATTGATCAATATTCCACGATTGTTCAAAAATGAAATACCTGACAAGTTTTTGGAACAATTGGCAGCTATGTTTCCTATCAAACAATACTCTACTCTAATCTTACCTTAGGGTCTTCAAGTGGTCTGGTCGAATGACAACAAAGGGCTTGCTATTAATGGTGATGGTATTCCCCTACAGCCTCCTGGTGGTGTATCAGGAGTTCCAGGTGCACAGCCTCTATTGCCGAATACAATGGATCCTACACGACAACAAAGCCCATATCAAGGTAATGATGTAATATGGTCATCTTTATTAAAGGACTACAAAGTAGTAAGGCTCTTAGGTCAGGGACCGCGGAGAGTAATTTTGATTGGGGGGCTAACGACCACCAAATACTGGAAGACCTAGGGGGTTTTGGGGGCATGCTCCCATTATTGGGGGGGGGGGCTGAAGCCCCGCAGCCCCGCAGCCCCCCTGCTCTACGGTCCTTGTTATGTCACTGTCCAAAACTAAAAATGATGGTGGCGATTATGACTAAGGTGATGTCTCTTTTAATTGAAAATATTTAGTTGGTAGTTTGGATTTAGGAGGGCCACAGGTTTGTTAGTGTTAACTGGTATATGCTATTCTCATCTTATAAGAGTAGTTGAAGGAGAGCTTTGATTTAGTATTCATTATGAAGTCATCATGATATACATGGTCTCTTGCCCATGGTCATGCTTCTCCCCACTCTTCATTCATGCTGTCATCACTTCTTGCATGTTGTATTACAGTTTTATCCCACCCCATAGAAAATACAACCAATCGGAATGCAGGAAAGCCATTGTATATTCGTTGGTATTTCACTCTTCCTTTCCATCATGCAATGCTCGTTGAATCTATGCATTTGTATTTTTCTATGGTGTGGGATAAAATGGTTATATAATGGTTTTAAGTGGCATACCGTGGGTATCCCACTCGTCACTTGTATTTTCTTTGTATACACACTCGCCTAAAGGCTCGTGTGTATACTAGAAACAACAAGTGACTCGTGGGATATTCCACAGTATGCCACTCAAAACCATTGTATAACTAGTATGGCATATCTGTTGTTCACTTCTAAATCACTCCTGCTCGTCATTCATTTATTTAGTCGTCAGGTATTTAGACCAGTCACCAGATAGGAAAGCAGGCAGTCAATCAGTTACATCAGTCTGTTTATTACCAGTAGTCAGTAATGTGTAAGTTGATATGCAAAATCATCCTCTTTTTGAAGTAGGGCAGTATCAATGTCTGTTGGAATACACCTAATTCATCTTCATTTGGTGTAATGTTTTCCCATTACAGACCAGGTATTATTCCCTAGAGTATTATTTCTTTATTTAACAGTTACACATGACAAGCAATTTGAATATGGGTACAACTCAAATAAAGAATCTTATTCTCAAGGGAATGAAGCATGGTCTGATATGGGTAAACAGTGCACCAAGACAAGGTCTATAGATAATGGACCTTATGCAAAACCCATAAAATTAATGAGGAATACTATACTAGTATTGTTTTCCACTCAGGAGCTGATCAGTTCCTAATGTCATAACCGCCAGTATTCAAAGATTAGGATTTCAGCAAAATTTGAGTGCTCTAATACTAGGGAAGTTACAGCCATGGCCCCGACCAGCCTTGTTTTCATGTTTTGGCACATTTTAAATTCTTATATCTCTGCAAACAATTATTTTTATTCTTTGAAACTGTGGAGTTATTAATTCACTGATGGTATTTCATGTGAAGACAAAATATTTTCTCAATACAAAATATTTCATTCAGCATTTCCATTATGCAAATTAGTAATGACAGATATTGCATAAGGTCTATGGCAAGACATTGTTCAACTTGCTAACCGTCTATTTTTTTCCTGATTGTTTTTAAAAACAGGTCAACCAATGCAAGGTCCCATGTCCAGAATGAACCACCCTAGAGTCCCAGTACAAGCGGTAAGTTCAGAACTTATCCAGGGTATAAAGGAAAATGAACCCTTTCATTTGATTAGGATAGAGTTATTTTACTTGGCACATGAAAAAATAGTAATCATAATACCATACACAGTAGTAGACTCTAATTATCTTGTTTTCTCTTGTTTTACTTTGACTGCTGGAGGACCTAGCCCCCCCCCCCCTTTCCCTTCCTCCATTCCTGTTGGAGTTTTCTATTTAGAGTACTTGATAACAAAAAGATTACCTTATCTCAGTGACAGTATAAAAGTGTCACAATTTTTAAGTTCAGTAGTCACAACTTACCGATGTTCTGAAAATGGGTTTTTGGCTCCCCTAAGGCAAAATCCTGTCTAAGCCTCAACTAATGTTAGTACTAATAGTATTTATCGGAAGATCATGGGTGCAAACCCCAACAAGGTCAGCTATTGTTTGACCAATTTTTATCTTCAAGTCAATGTTTAGAATTCTATTGTTGGGTTGTTTTAGCTCTACAAAATATCTTTACTTCTGTCTGTTCCATTCTAGTGCTACCAGAAACTCCTAAGGGGTTGAAAAATAGTTTCTGGTGCTACGCTGTCCAGTTTCACAATGTTTTTTTCTGATTGCTTTAGATAATTTTATGTTCAATAGCAACCAGCTGAGTTGACCTTCAGAACAAACTCAAGGTCAACCAATCAGAATTGAGGATTCGACATCATATTTTGATTAGCATTTCCCATTTTTCTGCCAAGAGAATTTTATTTCATTTAACAAAAAAAGTTTACATTGTATACTCGGAAAATGCTAATCCAAAATAGTGACCCATAATTCCTTTTGGGGAAGGCAATCAATTCAGTTGGAATGAAAGATTGTGTTATTGTATTTGAGAATCTGATAAATAACTTTTTATTTCCAGAATTATGGTGGCATGAGACCGCCTAATAATGCCGTAGCGCCAGGCGTCAATATGCCTATGTAAGTATCATATCCAAAGGAGTCAAACAATACATGTGTATTTCAGAAAATCAATTTTAATCGGTTATCATAAGAGTTTGATAAAATATAAAGGTGTATTATCACAGTAAGGGCACTCGAACGGTGAACAGTTTTTTTGACATTTTTTAATGTCATTCAATATGAAGCCAGATTCATAACAAGGCTCTGACATTATGCTTAGGTTAGCTAACTAAACAAACTAAGCATGCCCACGCTGTATTACTATAAAAAGAAAAAATATTTATTTGTTATTTATTTAAAATTTTGTTGAGTCACCCTGTTTTTTTTACTACTCTTTTTCTTGACTCCTGTAGTTGGGTTTTTGATTTTAAATCTTTTTTCTGTGTTTTGATTTTGCTTTTGTTGTTGGTATCAGGGGCAATCGACCATGGAATCCAACAACGTCGGTAAGTATACTGATCTAAACATACTGATTTTGTGATAGTTATTCCAAATTTCAGTTTACACATAATATTTTTACCATAATTGTGAAATTTCTCGTGTGCTGGTTGGTTGAGAGCCATGGTAACTAAGAGGGCATATGGATAAATGACCAATCACTCGCGCACATAGCCAGCGCGCGCTTGAAACGTTTTTTCCCTCTTTTATTTGACTTTGTCTTGGTAAACAATATATTTCCAATTGTTTAGTGGGGTATTTCCTCTTAATTACCACAGTTTCATTACCATAATATAATGTAAAAAGTTGGAGGTTGTTCAAAATTAGTTATGTACCCACTTGGATACGCCTCATGGGTGCATGACATTTAGACCAACTTTTGACGTTATATCGTGGTAAATAAGAGGACATACCACACTAAACCCCCTGCATAGCCTTGCATTGAAGCACTTCAGTGTAGGTTATGCAGGGCTAAACAAAGGTTTTTATTATTATATGTGCTTTTATAATAGGTATCTGGTCCTCCAGGGACACCGATTATGCCAAGTCCTCAAGGTAAGCACTTTACGAGGGAAAAAACACCTTCATAATTTTTTTTTTAAACACACCATGTTGAGGCATTTATTGTGTACCGGTAATTTCCAAAAACACCCATATCTACTTACAGAGGAGGTTTGGGATTGCCAAGAATAGGTTTGGTTGTGAGGAGTATGTGGCAGTAACATACTATCAAAACAGCCCGCAGGGATAGTTTTTTGATCATGTGACAGTCTAAAAAATATTGTAAATATTGTTTACATTCCTTTCTCCACGAGTCAGCATCCTTCAGATAATTGTTGGGAAGTAAATTATCCAAAGGATGCTGATGTGTGGAGAAAGGAATGTAGACTAAAATGTTGGTGCGTACAATATTTTTAGACTCATGTAATCAAAAAACCATCCCTGAGGGGTTGAAATTTTAACGGTGTAATTGAAACTCTACCTGTTTTGATAGTAAGGTGGTGGACAAGGTGGGCAGAGGGCTAGAGCCCCCTCCCCTTTAGCTTCTTGGGGGGTGAGCCCTCTATTTTTTTAGGATAACTTCGATTCCCCTGAATTTGCCCGCCGAAGCACTAGTAAATCTTTAAATCTTTAAATCTTTTACAATCTTACACGTTTTATACATTTAATACTAGTTATATGTTATATATACATATTACTACTATTGTATAAAATTATCCAACATCATTGTTATTGCCCCTAGATACAGCAAGCTCAGGAAGCGAATCCATGTATGCAATGATGAAATCCGTACCAGGAGGAAACATGCCAGGAGTAAGAAACACTTCTACTATATCTTGTTAAATTTACCATAACAAAGTCAAATAAAAGATCCAAAAAATGAGGAAAAAACTGTTTCAAGCGCGCGCTCCATGCTCGAGCAATACTCCGGTTTCACATTCGATGGAAACCGCTGTTTTTGAAGACCACAGACTCATTTGTACAGGCTTAGCCTCGCTTATAAGTCAGCTATTCAACGATATCATTAAAAGTCCGTGGGATTTCAAAACATTGGTATTGTTCAACTTACACATTCTTTACATTACGGTTGACTTATGCAAATCATTAGCAACAGCCAACTGTAACGTAAAGAATGTGCAAGTTGAATAATACCAATCCCACAGACTTTTAATGGTGCCTTTGAACAGATGACTTATAAACGAGGCTAAGCCTGTACAAATGAGTCTGTGGTCTTCAAAAACACCGGTTTCCATCGAATGTGAAACTGGAGTATTCTTCATCCTATCAGTATGTCCTCTTATTTACCAAAGCTCTTGACAAATCATCACTTGAGAAATTTCACAGTGGTGGTAAAATAAAGAGTTGTATTAAAGGGTTGACTTGTAACAACTACAATATATTATGCTTCAGCTAATCATTTTTGAAACCACAAACCAGAAAGTCAAAGTAGGGGGTGCAAAGCTCAGAATAAAAAAAAAACAAATTTTGTATCATTTGGTTATCTTCAAAATAGGTGCACAACATTGTTCCAAGGGGGTGCACTCCCTGCACCCCTTCCCTTCATCCACCCCTGTAATAAATTAGGTTTTTGCATATCTCCCTTGATTAATGTTCACCAAGTGATGGCTTATTTACCTGTATTCATTTATAGTACGGAATGAGTGGGGGTCCAGAGCCTCCAATGCCGATGGGAGGACAAGAGCCATCATTAGTTATGAACGGTGAGTTTTGTTAACCCTCAGGAAGCCTTCTGTTTAGCAAGTGAAGAACCACATAAAATAATAATTATTAAAATTGCTATTGATATTACTTTGTCTTTTCATTTTCATCCTCACTGTTAAAAAACTAGTTGTGTTTTATTTCAGAACAAGCCTATGTTTTGAAGATTTGTTCACACAAACTGTGACGTGATGCCCTCTTTAGTGTCAGCTCATGTATTTATTTACTTACTTATGAAGACAGGACAGAACAGCATTAAATTATATTGCCTGAGGATATATTCTTCTCATTAACATTTCTTCCAGAAAATAAGCCTGAAATGTGTCAAAACTGGAAAAGAGACTTCTAAACAGAAACTAAATAATTATTTTATTTTTTAAGAGAGCTAAATAAAAAAACGGAGCTTGAAATGACGCCAAAGTATAATTAATACTGTGACCTTTTGACATCTGTTGTATAGTTGTAGTATTGAATTAAGCCATGGTAAAGAATAAACAATAAGATTATTATGTCTGGTGCAAGGTAACCTGTGTGTTTTTGCTTCACGCTTTTTACTTATTCATTTCTTTTCTTTTTGTTTAGATTCTAACCCAGGAGATATGGATGGTTTGTCAAAGGTATATTTATTCGTTCATTCATTCAATCATCCATTTATTTGTCTAATGTTTTTGTGACCATTATCACTTGAATTTCAATCCCATTATTTTGTTTAGTCTTAAGGATATGTAAATTCAAATTTTGGGATTTTTTTTTTTTTATGAACCATGAATAATCAAAACTGAATATTTTCAATCCGCTCGTTCCAAAAACAAAATATTTCTAATCTTTCTATTATTTATGTCCAATTGTTTTTTGTAGCTTTGTCTGAGATATCAAATAGCTCATAAAGCCTGTTCCTAACATTTTCTTTTACATTCATATTATTCCTTTCCTTATTCAATATCCTTGTTTAGTTTATTTGTGTTTAAATACATCCTTTTGGGATTTTTTTTGGCACTATCTTGCTTTATCTTGCTTGAGGGGAAAACTGGTGAAGAAAACTGTAAACACATTTTGTGTCTTCTTCACTCAGCTGAAATCCTTTTAAAAAATATGAAGTCTTTTATTTTCCTTTCTTTAGCTTGAGTCCCTGACAAGCATTTTAGTGAAATATAATATCAGAGCTTAAAATGAAAAATAAAAATGGCCAGATAGTTTTTTTATTTTTTGGCAGAACAAATAATTGCTGTGAAGCAAAATTTCCCCTACCATTTTATGTTCTATTTGGCAGTTCAAAATTGTTTTTGCCTGCAAGTAGACAAATTTGACCTGCATTTTGGCCATTGGCACTGGCCACTATTTCGAGCATGAATATTAAATAAGCAAGTTGATGCTTATGGCTTTGACTCTCAAGGAAAAATTCTTTTATCCCTTTAGTTTCTTCTAATGACTTCAACAGTCTCTTGAAAGTATCATAACAAACCACTCCTCCTATTAATGACTTTTACTTCTGATTAAATGGAATTTCTTTAATTTAAAATATTCTTGCAACAAATTTTCAAATGAAAAAAATCATGGAACACTGATTCTTTTTTCAATTAGATTTTCCACCCATTTTCATTAATACAAAAGCAGAATGATTCCAAATATCTAGATGTTTGACTTGCATCATTCCAGAAATTTCTTAAAGACTATTGCCCTATTTTACTATGCTGTCACAGCTTGTTTATGGGGGGGATGGGTTGGGGGGGGGGAATGATTTTACTCTGTGGCTAAATTTATATAGCACTGATGTGTCTGATTTCAAGCATTTTATAAACCTGTGTTTATCCTACAATATACCCCTTTCATGTGACGTCTAAGCAGCTCAATTTGGAGGAAACGAGAATTTCAATCTTCTGAGAATTGGAACCTATTGCTTTGCCTCCAAATTGAGCTGCATTCCCACATGCTACAATGGGTCCATATATACAGTATTTGGAGGCTATTTCTGCTTTTGCTGTTTTGCCCCCCCCCCTGTTTTGTGATGTCAAAATAAAATAGGGCAATTGAAAATTTGGTTGACTTAGACATCTGTTTTAGCTGTTTGCACTGTAAAAAAACTTGTCTTTAAACCTTCCTCATCCCCTTTTTCTCCCCTTTTTCCCACCTCCCTCCCCCTGAAAGGTCCAATCCCCTCTATGGAGGGGAGAGGAATGATTTTGAGTACAAATGTTGAGTATTGCATTAATGTGTTCTTTGTATCCTTTATGAAGGATGCACCTAATGATCATCAGCCTGGTACACCAAGAGAAGACGGGTCTGAGTTCGGTTCATTACTGCCGTTTTCCCAGGATAGTGTAAGTAATAATTGACAACTAATGATGTTCATTCATTCGTTAATTTGTGGACATCTTCCCTGATAACCAGATATTCTTTTTCATGACTAAGAACTAGACATAAAAGTTCTGACTTGATCAAAAGGTGCTGTTAAAAATACTCAGTTGAAAGCAATTGTGGACATGTTTTCCAAATCTGGACACAATTTTAAGTTCCTCGTATTTAGGGTAAGAAAATAAAGAATGTTTTCAGCAGTAAACCTTGGGGATGTAGTTAAAAGATGGGTGAAACAGCACAGTTTTTGTACATTATCACAAAAAAATCTAATGTAAATAGCAACCTTGTCTTTAACTCAATATTGGTGTGTTGCGTGTGCAGTGGGATATCTTGTGCAAGCAGCTAACACTGGGAAACTGGCAATATGGAATGTTGTTTTTCTGCTAGATTTATCTTGGTTTAAGGATGTTAAATTTTGCCGAGGGTGGCCAAGGCTTGCTATAGTCTGCTCGTAGTAGTCATAGGCTAGGCCAATGCATTCTATGAACATGTCATCTAGGAATAATAGTTGGGTGCTTGAGGGACAAGTAATATATGTGTATGTAACATATCAGATGGCCTAAAACTTTCCAAAACTTTGTAGAAGGGCAATGAACTTATTCATATCTCCATAGGATAAACCAAATCTGCTAACACATTGCTTGTACGCTTCCCTAATTCAAATCTTTTGGAACAAAAATTCTTAAGTTTTCATGAGGTTTTGAATGAGGTCAAAATGTACCTAACAGTGTGTTAGCCAATTTGGTCTATCGTATGGCTGAATTTAGGAAGATTGTAAAGAAAGAACTTCCTTCCATCTGTTAAATTCATCCACATACAGGGTAGATTCAACATTAATTTTATGATGTAGACATGTTTAAATAAGATAACCTGCCTAGCATAAGGTGTAACATTGTATTATGTGGGATATTTAGTTTTTTGATCAATTTAATATTATAACATTCAACTTTAACATTGTGAGTAATGAGATTTGATAACATATCTGCAATCCAACGCTTGACACGGCCATAAGTCATGTGACTTAATAACCACTTATAAATGCAGATATATATTCTGTATGTACCTATTCAACAACGTACGTAGACCCAGTCAGACCTATCCATCCAGTCGTCATTCTTGATCCAGGCATACAGATTGCATGGGTATTAGTAATCATATCTTGTTCATTTGCAGACTTTTTCAAGCTAAAGCCAACATAATTCCACCAATCCCCCCTAAAAGTGAGTTGACTTTTAGGGTGCATGCTCATGTTGGATATTTTAAGCTCTCAAACCTCATGAGACCTTTGTACTATCTTGAGTAACAATCTCCTTTTCTTGTGGTGGGATCCCTGAGGCAAAGCTAACTGAGTGGTACTGGTGACAATTTCTTTTTAGCACAGGGATCCCAAAGCTATGGGATTTGACCTTGCTAAGAACATTATAGTCTTTCTTCCATCGTGTTCTTGGTATTTTCTGTGAGATTTTCTTTCCTTAAGGATTGTTTTCTAAAGATGACGTTTGTTGTTTTGAGTGTCCAACATGTGCTTGACCCAGTTCTAGTTAAAACCCATTAGTAGATTTATTCGTACGGGTAGAAGAAATTTGGGTCATTATCAGTGGTTATTCAGCCATATGACTTAAGGTTTTTCGCCTCAACGAATAGCTAAAGTAAATAAATAGGATAAACTTGCTAGCCGTTGATAGATGAATAAAGCAACAAGTAAATAAACTAAATGATAAAAAGATCACTGATAGATAAACAAACATACTAAAATGGAGAACTGACAAACTGTGTGACAGACAGACAAACATATGAGAGAAGGAATAAGATGGACAGACAGACAGACAGGCATAAAAACACTGCACAATGAAAAACTGTGACAGGCAGACAAACACATGAGGAGAAAAACCAGGAATGAAAAAACTGTGACAGACAGACAAACACATGAGGGGAGAAATGAGATGGACAGACAGACAGCCCCAAAAACACTGCACAATAAAAAAACTGACAGACAGACAAACACATGACAGGGGAAATGAAAGGGACAGACAAAGCAAAAAACAGGAATGAAAAACTGTGACAGACAGACAAACACATGAGGGGAGAAATTAGATGGACAGACAGACAGGCCAAAAAAACCCTGAAGAAAGTAACAGGAACGATGAAATAATGTGACAGACAGACAAACAAATGAGAGCAGGAAAGACAGATTTGCCTAACATTGAAGGAGGAAGTTGACAAAACTATGAAGTAAACTGGTAATCCATGTGACAGACAGACAAATTAAATGAGAGGGGAAGTGAGACAATTAGACAGACAGACCAAACAACAGTGAAGAAACTGATCAGCAGAAAAACTAACCAATCAAGTGAGCAAACTGAACCACCAACAGATGAGTACAGAACATTTTTTATCTCATTTTGTCGATCAACATATCAACAAATCCCTAACACCTAAACACTTCTCACATTCCCATAATTCTCTGCAGCTTTGGGGAAGGGAGTAACGGGGGAAAACCACACATATACTGAAGACTGATCAGAGGATGTTGATAGTATATATTATGATGTTTAAAGATATATAAGAAACAATCAGGATTTTGTTTTGCAGATGTGAACATTTATTCAGTATAAATTTTGCCATCACAACACTACAGCCAGATGATCTAAGATAGTGACGTAGAAATGATGTTACTCAGTGAAAACTGAGGTGTCAACTGCGAAAATTGACTTATAAAAGTTTTACTGTGAAATATATGTGCATGAGCTCGAAATTCTAGCACAAAGCATGCTGGGAATCTGAGTCCTTATCTATTTTGGGTCTTCTAAAAGTTCATCCGCAACTTTTCCTTTGACATTTTCTATGGAAATAGAAGTATTTTAACAGACAAAAATAACTATTTTTTTCTGATAGTTCCCTTGATTTCCCTCTTACATTTTTACAGGACTCACTTTCCCAGAGTGCTTTGCCTATAGTCCATTAAATGAAGGATGTCCCTTGTTAAAAGGTCTGCTGAAAAGAGTTATCACTATACTCAAGTTTGTATTTTTCCTTCCAGAACCACTGTGATTCAGCAGCGATACAAAAGATTAAAGAGTCGATGCAAGAAGAAGCCAAACGGTTTGAACATAACGACAATAGAACACACGAAGATTCCAATGACTACTATTAATATACATTACCATAGCTGATTTAACAGATTCTCTCAAATATTGTATTATTATTAATATTATTATTATTGTACGCCTAGCTTTCTTTAAAGAGATTTTCATTCACAGCTTTACTAATACTCGATAAACCATGGGGTAGAAGAATTACAGTTGTATATTTTTTGAGTTACGTTGAGTTACTATGTCCTTCCTACACATGCCCAGCCACAACTATCTTCTAAAGCATCCTCAGCATATTATAGACCTAGACCACGTATGGAATTATCTTGAATATTTGACTAACAGCAGAATATAAAAGGGATTCCTCACATTTCATCGATAAGAAATCTAGTTTCTCGTATTTCCAGTTAACCTTATTTTAGGATAATTCTAAAGGTGTGTGTAGTCAGTCGAATTCCACATTAATCTAATCCCACCCTTAACCTTCACCATCCTTAGTACATATAGTTTCTCATAGCTGGCTATTTATATCATCCTCATATTTTCTTCAATACCCTTCTAGAATTCAAAAACAAAGTCCAGATTTCAGATATGTAGCTTTTTCTAAATGCTACAAGGTTTAAAATATGTCAAAGTTGACTTATTAAGAAAGCTAAATTATATGGGTTCCTCTGGTGTGCTAGTAAGATAACGATAGCCAATTTTTTCACTTAAGTCGTAATTTAAGTCACTTTTGTCATACTTTAGATAGGAGTGCATTTTGTACTTGTCAGTGACATTTAGAAAGAGTTTAGGGATCGGTCATTTATCGCCTGGTGTAGGGGGTGGGAGGATTTAAGGGGTATCACACAAAGATTAGAGGCTAGCAACCACTATTGAGGAGGGGATCATGAAAAAACGAAAGTGCATCTTTGGAAAGGGGGAGGGGATCATTTAATCTTTATGATTTAGCAATAGAAATCCTCCGACCCCTCTCCCCCCGGGCGACAAATAATGACCGGTCCCTTATGATATCTTGTATGTATACCATATTACACCAGGAAAAAAAGAACTACTCTTTATAGACCCCTTGCAGAACATCGGAATGCACCTCAATTTAGAGCACTAAACAATTGAAATTATTTTGTTTTCCTCCAAATTGAGCTGTTTTGATGTGCAAGGGGTCTATAGCTCTATGTATCATTACAAGGACCCAACACGTCTCTTTTACCATGTAATCCAACAACGCCTTGCAACTTAAATTGACTATATTTTAACTGCAAAAAAAAGCTCTTGATATTATTGTATGTTGTAAGAATGTTGTTGTTGGGCTTACTTTGGAGGTAATAACGAGAGAGCCTGGTATATGGTAGCCATGTCGACATTGTACATTTGAAAAGAACTTAGACAGTTTACTTGTAGACATGAGTTTTTTCTGTCAGTAGGATTTAGTAGTTCCCTCGATGCGATTTTAAGTGTAACTTGATTATTTTTAGAACCCGCGTTTTTGAAATAGAGTGATTGGACTCTTCATACGTTACATCGCTTACGACTCGATTTGTCGTACTCAAAGTATCGTACGCGATTTAGTTACGACTTCTCTTAGTCGCGCAATAGACGTTTGGCTTCGTTTACATGGGACAGTTTGTCGTACGCAAGCATTATTTACTCTGTTTTCCGTACGACATGTCGTGAGTTTGTCGTAGAGCAAACGACTTACGATATATCGCTACTAAAACTGAACAGACGGAGGTCGGGAGTGAGTTCGATGCGACTTGTCTCGAAAGGCCCATTAAGTTTCACATAGGACTTGCGTTCCTAGAAGGTTCCAGCTTTAGAGTCGTGAAAATAAAGGTTTAGAAAGCCGTATTCTATTTTACCATAATTATGATCCCGAACCATGACCGTAGTATTAATACAGGTTAATATAATATATGGTCATGTGTCGTGGATAAAATTTTGGCCTTCCAAAAGTTGTAGTCACACCATGGAATATGTACTTGCACGTACGCGATTCCGAGCCATGTCCCTCTGTATCTATCAGCAAAATATTTCACTGTGTAATTAAAATACCCACTATGTTATTTGTTGTTAGTTTGGTACCTAAGACTGATTTCCCGTTCACACCGCGGTCTAAAGTCCATCCTTGTTGATGATACAATAGCATTTTACTCACACCCGACCTCAACGTACCTCCCAGCTCTCAGGGAAAACTTACTAATGTTTTATATCTCAACGAATATTCTCAGAAGAATGTTTATTTCGCTGAGTTTATTTATTTCTCGAACGCGGATCGTACGCTGAAGCGTTCAAAAGTAACACTCTTCACGTTTCTGTTCTGTTTTGCTAAAAAAAAGCTGCCTCTTGATAAATGAAGGAAAAAAGATGACACGAGTACTTGTGCTGTCATGGTTCAGTTCTCGTTTAATTTGCTGTACAAACCAATGCATAACTTTTAATTCCACTAATTATTCTCATACTCAATTTAGGGCTTATCGCAGATATCTCGTGATGTAAGTCGATAGGATTTTTTAAGGTATAGACAGTAAAATATCGAACAACGCGAATCTATTAGGATATCTTACTGTAAAAACAGACATGAAATGTACAGCGAGATCTAACGTATGTTATCAAAAAAGACGAGATGTTTCGTCAACAGCTTGTAACCATAGTATTATAAAAATAAATGTTATCTCGTCCTTATAGAATTATTGTCATCATCTCTTCTCACCTCACTATCTTTTCCTATTCTATTGTCTGAAGCGGGAAAACATTGATCAATCAGTAATGCTGCCCTGTGTATAATTAATAATGGTAATTGAACTGAGTGGAGTGCAATTTGGTTTGAAATCAAACAAGTGATTACAAAATTGCACGACCGCGAACGCACGACACGAAGTTCAATTACCACTTAATTATATCCATTTTGAAATCACTACTGTAGGAATTTCAAATTTAAATCCAATTTTTCAATATCACCCATTTTCACCTAGAAAACCTCCTTCAAAAATTGATCTCATGCTTTGAATTGGCTTTTGTTTTCTGTGATCTGATTGGTCAAATTTAAGGTTTTCTGCAATTTTATTGGCTCTTCAAAAACAGTGCGATTTAAAACTCAAAATGGTGCGATTTGTGAATAAATCACACTGCTGAGAACCAATCAGATCGCAGGATTTGCTAGTGATTTCAAAATGGATATAATTAATAATATTACTCAATCCATACTATAGTTTTAAAAAAAAATATCGTGCAAGGTCATGATGTTCAAAAAACATAACGTGCAGGGGGTGGGACAAAAACAATCACGCAACTAAAGTAACTGCAACCCCCCCCCCCCCCCCCCCCCGCATCAATTATCAAATGGTTCGTCCACAATGACATAATTAATGGAGCCTAGGGGGTACACTAGAGCCGACTGTAAAATTGCGTCCAAAAAGAAGTGTAGTGATTGGATGGTTTGGGCGTATTCTCGATTTTCATTGGATGGTTTAGGCGTATTCTCGATAGTGATTGGTTCATATATAATGAAAGACATTTGACAGTACGTTATACGATTACTCAGTATGTTTTGAGTGCATTGTTGCTGTGTAACCTGCTACGCTTGTTAGGCATGTCAAGAAACTGATTTTTATTCCAATTCAAAAGTTTTCACGTCGTCTTCAAACTACTTGAAGAGAATAAGAAAGACTTCAACGTACCAGCTCGTGGAGGCAGCAAATACTAGCCATCAGCCAATAGAGTTTGAGGTAACTAACAGAGGTGCCCGTAGTAACTTGTTCTTTTCCTTTGATTACTTCTTAATTCGATTCACACAAAGCTGAGGATTGTTTTAGAGCCACCTTGCAATCTTCCCATTGTATACGCTCTTCAATTTTGTCGTGAATCGTACGCGTTTCAACCTAAATCCTTGGGGAAAAACCCCAGAGCTTCCTAAGTAGGGACAAACAAAGGAAAGGGATAACCAAAGCAAGAGTTTTACGATGAAAAAAGGCAATGAACATCTTTCCTCCGATAAACTAAGAAAACAAGTCTTCGTGATTAAATTAGGATTTCATTTTAATTCGGGCAGACTTTTTTAGTGTTTGAAAACACTTACAGAGTATGCACAAACTCGCAAACGTTTACCCACTTAACTAATTTGAGATACTAATACATTTAACGTTTAAGATATCGATATGATTGGATGACTTCATTTCATCGAATGGTTTTGTACCGACATTTAGCAACTCAATTACTCATATAAAATGAAAGTTTCAATGAGATGAAAGCTTCAATGAGAATTATTCAGTTTTTATATTTAGTGAAGACAGCCGTTTTGAGGGGTTTTTACAGGGGATTTGTGGAATGGTATACTGCATAGAGTAAAACTTAAAGAAGAAAGAAACTTAGCTAATCATTCTGGTTGCCATAGTAAAGTGACGTCATCATGCATGTCTCATTTGGTCAAAATTACATACGTCTAATCTTCTCTAACTGAGCTCTAGACTCTAGCTAGCAAGGCAGTCTCTGGCTAGGGATCCTTATAGTTTTACTGCTCGACTTCACGGTATTTATTGCGTACAAACGATTTTCGACAAGAAAAAGGCTGCGCTGATATTATCTCACTCCTAAACGAGAACGGTGACCCCCATTTTTTATTTGCTCATGGAACTTCTATGATGGTCTTATTTCACCGTGCGAAGTCTGAAGAAAAATACATGGGAAACACTTTTGCCCGCAAACGTCCTTAAGTAGAAATGTCTATCTTTTCATAAGTTCTCACCTTCTTTCTGCTTTCAATAATTTTAACCTTTTCTTCATCATTTAATTTTTTCTCTTCCTTCGTTCCTTCGTTCCTTCCTTCCTTCCTTCTTTCTTTCTTCCTTCCTTCCTTCCTTCCTTCGTTCCTTCCTTCCTTCCTTCCTTCCTTCCTTCCTTCCTTCCTTCCTTCCTTCCTTCCTTCCTTCCTTCCTTCCTTCCTTCTTTCTTTCTTTCTTTCTTTCTTTCTTTCTTTCTTTCTTTCTTTCTTTCTTTCTTTCTTTCTTTCTTTCTTCCTTCCTCTCTCTCTCTCTCTCTCTCTCTCTCTCTCTCTTGGTGAAGCTCTTGTCGCATATTGACAACAAAATTGACGTCTTGAAGTTTACATTTTGAGAACATTGTGATGCAATAAAAATATATAGTTTGAATTTACAGGACCGAGGATGGTGTTGATATGGGAACATCATCTAATCGCAGAAAAACTTTATTAGATGCGGCACTCATGAAGTCAGCGCGGTGCGGCAAACTTGAATGACTTCAATGGCATGAAGGTTCTATAAACGGTTTCTATAGTTTTAATCTAACTTGACGGAACTTTTTAAAGAAGGTTATAACATAATACATAATTATTTTACATTCAGACATGAGTTTTCATATGCAAACATTATTCTGTCTAATCAGGGTTTTTTTACTTTGCCGACAAAAAAAATCCTTTTCTTTTTAATCTTATCAAAAATTATGTTTAAAATTTGATTTTTAGCGTATCGCACGTAGTTTACCCACTCTTGAAAAAATCCTAAATGACTACATGACAAACTGTGTCTTCGTAAATGTTAAGTTAAGTATGTGACATGAGAACTTAATAATCAGTTTAGTCGTTGTAGAAGTAAATAACAATGAATTGGGTCGTTTAAGGTTCAACCTTGTACCGTGTACCGTGACCCATGGTCCTTGCTTCTATCTTTAGCTATGTCCCCCTCTCCCAGGTGATTAGCGATAGTGCATTTTATCCTCGTCCCCCTCCTCCACGTGGTTGGCGATTGCTCATCCAATGGCGCATTCATTAGTAGTCTCGGAAAATTTTCAAATTTCCCGCTAAGTCGTTAAGCTGCACAATAGCCTCTAAAAGAGTATGCCTTTTATGGTCAATACTAATCCCTTTAACAAAAGACATATTGTTTGATAAACTGTATTAGTAAAATTCTACTACTATACTATTGCAAATCCTGCATTCTGATTGGCTAACGTACTCACTATCTATCAGCCGATAGATAGTGGGTAGAGAAAGCCGGACTTGTTTTGAAAAAATGGCGGCTTTTCCTTCGCGCTTTTGTGAAGTTTAGTTTAGTTTAGTATAGTATAGTTTAGTTGAGATTTTTACTAAAACAATTAGAAGACTCACTCTCGATTTCTATCGGCTTTGATAGTTGACTCGGGGCCGGAGCCCCTCGTCAACTATCAGCCGATAGAAATCTCGAGTTCGTCTTCTAATTGTTAAATAGATAGTTCTTGATACGTTAAATTTCTCAGATCAGCTGGAAGGCTAGATCCAGAGGGAGTGGAGTGCGTGGTTACCCATGCACTTCCGAGTTGAACCAATGCATTCATGGCATACGTAAATATATATATGTTCTTTAACCCCTGTCTTTTTCTTTCTGTTTGTTCGTAGATAAAACCATAAGCTTCTCGTCAGTGAACCAAATCATTTGTTATTATGCGCACAAGAAAAGTATTCCGCGGATTTCTTTGGTTTGCTGTTGTTGTAGGTATAATTTGCATCCTTTATATCAACTTTAGCCAAAACTTTCCTAAACAAAAAACACAATTCCTAAAAGACACAGCTTCGATTTTAAAAAAAGGAATAGAATTCGTTGATGATATCAGAGAAAACGAGGATGGAACGAGAATCCTTATGAAGACGGAGGTCAAAACACGTGCAGAAGCAAGTGTAGCTAGTGACAAAGAAGATATGTTCAATACACGTGGCAAGGAGGGTGTGGTCGATACACGTGACCAAGAAGGCGTGGTAGACACACGTGGCAAAGAGGGTGTGGTCGATACACGTGACCAAGAAGGCGTGGTAGACACACGTGGCAAAGAGGGTGTGGTCGATACACGTGACCAAGAAGGCGTGGTAGACACACGTGGCAAAGAGGGTGTGGTCGATACACGTGACCAAGAAGGCGTGGTAGACACACGTGGCAAAGAGGGTGTGGTCGATACACGTGACCAAGAAGGCGTGGTAGACACACGTGGCAAAGAGGGTGTGGTCGATACACGTGACCAAAAAGGCGTGGTAGACACACGTGGCAAAGAGGATGTGGTCAATACACGTGAAAAAGAGGGTCAGGCTGATACAAGCAGAAAAGAGGGAGACGTTTTGGATTCTAAAGACGCCAAGAATTCAGCCATGAAAGAAAATGACCCAAAACGACTAAGCTTGATAATGATTGGACACGACAGATCCGGCACGACGTTTATAAACCGAATGTTTAACGAGGACCCGAACGTTTTTAATGTGTACGAGCCACTCTGGGTAACCAGAGGTTTTAGTCCTCCAGAAAAGCATCGAGAGGTCATCATAAACACCATGAACGGGATTCTCAACTGCAAATTTTCAGCCACGGAAAATGGAACCAAATTTCTTGCCGATATTTCACGATGGATCGCAGTTCGCCTTAATTGTAAGGCAATGATGTCTGATCCATTTTGTAAAATCAAGAATGGAGAACGAGTCTGTGAGAACATGCCACCAGGACTGACCGACGAAGTCTGCGCTACGAGGTATAAATACAGTGTGACAAAATTAGCAGTGGCGAGGATCCCTAACCAGAATATTTCGTCCATATTACAACCTCTTCTAGATGCAAACCCGGACACCCGTGCGTTGTACATGCTGCGGGATCCTCGCGGGACCATCAATTCACGCATCAACGCGGAGTGGCTGAAAGAATACCCAGACCCTGATTTGGAAAGTAGAGTTAAATCTATCTGTGATACCACTACTTATAACTTAAAATACATGCAAATGTTGATGAAGGAAAGCGAGTATAGAGACAGATGCATGATCGTAAGGTATAAAGATATCTCCGCTAACCCACTTGCTATTGCAAAAAAGATTTACAGTTTTGCACGGTTTCAAATTGAACCAAGACTAACGGACTGGATCCTGAATCACACTAGACCAAGTAAAGAGAAACTGAAGATGGCATCTTATGATAAATATTCTGTCGTTAGAAATGCTACTGGGAATGCTGACAAGTGGCGCAAGGAGTCTCCGGTGGAAAGAGTGCGTATTATAAACAGAGTGTGTGCTCCACTTTTGACGTTATTAGGAATATCAGACTAGTTGAGTGAGTAATGTGATCGTCTGGATGAGAGTAGTCTTGAGAAAGACTGATGTTGGTAGAGACTGACGTTTCGACAATCTGAGCGGAAGTCACCTTCAGAGTACAGTGGGGAATGAAAGACGGTAGATGGTAATTATAGCTCTGGTGCTGCGGTCGTAATATCAGACTAACTGATTACACAAGGATAAATAGAATGTTAGATCATAACAAGTGAGCAACTGGTTTCCCATTCTCAATATATGCGGTAAGTTAATTGTCAAATGATGCTACGTACAGTAATTACAAAATTAGCTGGGTTTCACTTGACGTCATTTCCTGTCTCGTGCGGAATGTTCATCAGCTGAATCACAAGTTTTCAATAGAATTCTTTCTGGCTGACAGCACATGGTGGTCAGTGTTTGACGACCATTTGGAGCAGATAATGAGATTCAAAGACTTTTATCAGCTGATTGAAACCCAGCTATAGTCCCGTTCACAGTTCCCTACGCCATCTTCAAAGGTAGCCGAGCCTCTGCTTCGAAGCGAGACGAATGGTATTAATATTGATATTTGCAGTTATAGTATTATATTAATACTTACTTCTGACATACTGGTATCCGTGATTCAGTACCATTCAGGTGTGATATGACAATACATTGTTGTAATCATGCCTGAATATTAATACTTACTTCTGAAATACTAGTATCTGTGATTCAGTACCATTCAGGTGTAATATGACAATACATTGTTGTAATCATGCCTGAATATTAATACTTACTTCTGACATACTGGTATCTGTGATTCAGTACCATTCAGGTGTGATATGATGAATATTTACGGTAATATTTTGTAATCTCTAAAATTAGTATTTTTATGAATAAAAATGAGTTACCTTGATAGCTTCTATTTTAGGCAAACGAACCCTAACCTACCAGGGTCCCCTAGTGTCCTTTTGGCAAATGGCTCATTGTTTTCTTTCAACCAATTTAAAATGATGAGGGTACACGTGGAATCATATTTATAAATTCGAATAGTTTTCCCTGAGGAAGTCATCCAGTTGTTATTATTCTGTTTCATGCGCGATTAATCCCGGTAGGTAAGGGTTTGTTTACCTAAAATGGACGCTGTCTACCCCCGCTAGGGTTTTAAAAAGCTAACCAGCATACAATTCGAGCGTAGGACCCATTTGTGCGACCATCACAAGTCAAACTACAGAATAAGAAGTGAATTTATTATGGAAAATAATATCTTCTAGCATTCACGTTTTAGAAAGAATGCTACTTTGAGCGTACTGGAGAGAAGCATTGGCATGTGTACTTTGATTCTGTCGTGAAATTATGGCCGTAGCTTAATTTGTCTTGGATTTATTGAGCTCCGAGTAGAGGTCGGTGTCGCCGTGAGTGTGCAGCCTTTGGAATTCCTTTAACCAAAATGACGATGTCTCCGTAAAAACGCTCTCAAATGGCTTCAAAATCGACCAGTATAGTCTTCACTGCTTTAGGAGTATATTGATTAAAGATTAAAGATATCAAGACATTTAACAAGCTATCAAGGTAACTCATTTTTATTCATAAAAGTACCAATTTTAGATATTACAAAATATAACCATAAATATTCATGACAATACTACAGAATAAGAGCTTGGGTTGTCTGTGTTTGAATAAGTGTATGGACAAGAGGGAATTATAGGGTAGGGGGAATGCTAAATACACGTACTCGTAATACACGAGATCAAAGAGGGGTTCAGATACTCTGATTGCAAGTTAATGGTAATTCAATACCTTGCAATCAAATCCCATTATTTTTTCATCCAGTCACATTTCTACCCATCCTAAACAATGAAATCTCAAACTCAAACTCAATATTCAAAGTATTTTATTCAGCTTCAACTCACAATCGTATTTTTACCAATTTTACACACTGAAAATTTTCCATGCAAAATTTCAAATATCCATGTTAAAGTTCTATATATATATAGTGGCTCATCTGCTCTGATGGAGCCCTGGAATCGTAGTCCTAAAGTGCAATAAAAAGATTTGCAAACAAGCAGAACCTCGTAATGATGCAAAGGAGTGGTTACCTTTCAAGATGGTGTAAGTGACAGTGAAGTCGCCAATTCTCGAATCTATAAACAAGTTTGCTTTAGTTTGCTTTATACATTTTTCAAAAGTTAATTGCTCTTACCAAAGAGAAGATACGACAATTTGATTAAAGGAATAATATACACTGTTATATGTTTTTTTATTTAAAATAAAATGGAAAAAGCCCAGCTTTCTCGTTGAGGTTAATATGCAAATTTCTTACTACCTTTTATCTTCGTATATTAAAAGACTGAGACTTCATTTCGTTGCTTAATCATACAATATACACTTAATGACTGGTCCCGAGGGAAACAGTTAGTTTTGTTTCCCGAGAATCTCAATGTTTCCCGAGGTCCGCCGAGGGAAACATTGAGATTCTCGGGAAACAAAACTAACTGGTTTCCCGAGGGATCAGTCATTAAGCGTTTTGTTATATAGCTAATCATTTTAGACAAGTCAATTTAGAAAATTTAAATTTTTATTCCGTGCGCTGGGCACTTGTATCCCGGTCGGGATACAGTTAGATTTAACTTGTATCACGTGAGCATCTATCAACCAATGAGAATGCTCGTTATATAGTCAAAATGATTAGCTATATAACAAGTATATATGTACAACAGAGGCAATATTCTCGTATATTGACTGATCAATGTTCAGTCTACATTTCTTTTTGTTTGTTTTAAAGTCTCATTTTCCCTCTTATTTTCTACCTCCTTCCCTGTTTCTCTACTTATTACTAGTCATGAAAAAGATAATTCGACCAGGAATTAAAATTATGATAGTGGAACTAGTAAGTCCTTCAAACTTATGTCAATATTCTAACATTACGACGTCAGAGATACACGACGCCAAAATGATTACGTCAAACATTTTAAAATAATGACGTCGAACTTTCTAAAATAATGACTTCAATACTTCAACATTATGTCAATTTTCTAAAATTATGTCATTATCATCCAATTAGATTCAATTTACTTGGGCTACTATTTATTTTGCGAAGATATTGAATTGATCTAAGCGATTTTAAAAATATAAAATATAAACAAAAATATGCAACGCTCTATCGTCGTATGACTCGTATCGTCGTATGTCTTGGAATTAAAAGATATTGCGTTCTATTTTTCTTCTTTATTCTGGTTGTAGAATATATTTCTTGCAGTAAAAAGGTTTTAGATTTCGTATGGTTGTGGAGTACGTGACGTAAAATAACATCTACTTAGCACCGTGACGTGACTTCATACGCCAAGCACCATGACGTGACATTAGTTACTCAGTGTTATGTCGTGACTTTAATTGCGTTATCCTTTTCATGTCACGTCCTTTCCACAAACAAACGAAGTCTTCTCTATGTAATAAAGTCAATGCATCTTGTGACAAACAAGTTCGTTATGTTACAAAAATTCCATTTCAATACCATGGATCCAAAATGAATAAAATCAATCAAGCAATAATCAACCTGTCATACTACTACCCCCCTCTAACTCTCATTGATTCTGTGACAGCTTCTTCTTCTCCTATGATAGATACCATCCAGGGTGTTAATGCCTCCATACGAGCATACACACCATATTTGTGAGGTAAAGCACACTCGTGTCCCCACGACACAACACCAGTCAAGTAGTAGCGTCCACACTTCTTACAAGACAGCGGTCCACCACTATCGTACTCGCAAGAGTCTACTTGGCCTTGTGGGTATCCCGCGCAGAGTGCCGTCCCGTGGATCGTCCCGTTGTATGATTTTTCCTTGTTGCAGTCTCTGTGTGAGACTATGGGTACTTCTGCAAAGTTGAGGACGTTTGGTTGGGATCCGTTCCACTTTAAGTGACCCCAGCCTGATACAGTACACTTCTGACCCCAGTTGAAGTAAGTGTCAGGTCGCATGATACAGATAGGTTGGATGTGACGGTTAAATACTATCGACCGCTCCAGCTTCAAAATTGCTACAAAAAATAACAACACGCGTTTGCTCACATCGATAGTAATTTATGACTTATCGTAAGCGCATTGAGGCTTGTCGAGATGCGTTATTATAAGAATTGTAATTATTATCATCATCAATCCAACCCTTGATGGTGGCATTTAACACCCACTCCCTACCCCCTGGGGTGTGTTTCATTCAGGTCACTCACCAATATCGTTGGTAGGAGGTGTATCTGTGATCCCTTCAAACCAGTTGTACCATTCATGAAAGCGAGTACCCCCTCCCCCCCCCCCCCCCCCCCCCCCACGATCTACTACACCCATCCCCTACCCCCTGGGGTGTGTTTCATTCAGGTCACTCACCAATATCGTAGGTAGGAAGTGTATCTGTGATCCCTTCTAACCAGTTGTGCCATTCATGACAGCGAGTACCCCCTCCCCCCCTCCCAACCTACTACACCCACCCCCTACCCCCTGGGGTGTGTTTCATTCAGGTCACTCACCAATATCGTTGGTAGGAGGTGTATCTGTGATCCCTTCAAACCAGTTGTGCCATTCATGACAGCGAGTACCCCCTCCCCCACGATCTACTACACCCATCCCCTACCCCCTCGGGTGGGTTTTATTCAGGTCACTCACCAATATCGTAGGTAGGAGGTGTATCTGTGATTCCTTCAAACCACATGGATTTGTACCATTCATGTGTCGTTATGTTTGTAATCCGTACGCTTTGCTCAAACACTTCTTTGTCTCGTAGACGATGTTCACCCAGTTTCACGATCCAGTCTTTGGGGTCGTGGGACGTGTACGGATCTAAGAATTTGCAACAAAAAAACGTTTTCTTCATTGTAAAAGAAAGGGTATCGGAGTCGAGATGCAATTTTGTTAGATAAAGGTTCAAACTATAGGGCGAACGCTTTCTTTGAAATTCAAGACCGATGCCCAGGGCGCAGCCCGAGGCTGAGGTTTTGAATTTCATTGAAAACCCGAGCCCGTGAGTTTGAACCGATATAAAAATCAGCCCCGCACTCCCCCTGAAAGTCTTACCTTTGGATCTCAAAACCTACATAAAACAATAGAATTGGGGTGTGGCTGGTTTGTTTGCAGATTCAAAACCTCTCACCCTGGATCTCAAAACCTACATAAAACAATAGAATTGGGGTGTGGCTGGTTTGTTTGCAGATTCAAAACCTCTCACCCTGGATCTCAAAACCTACATAAAACAATAGAATTGGGGTGTGGCTGGTTTGTTTGCAGATTCAAAACAGTGGTAATACATTCGGTATACCACATTCCCAGCGTCAATTTAACCTTGAGAAAATACTTACTAAAGCAATGAGATCCTGTTACAATCCAGTTACGGTGGATGACGGAGCCTCCACAGTAATGCTGGCCCTTAAACAAGAGCGCAACCTGCCAAGGAAACTGTCCTTCTTGTGCGCTTTGACCACCGACAACCCGCTTGTGTCTTCTTCGGGTTGGATTCGGTGTGTGTTGCTGGATACCACATTCGGTGGGGAAAACTAGACAGCAAAAGGATACCAATTATGCATTACAGATTTGGATGCTACAATCTTGAGCTATTTTCATACTTTTGCTCAAAGGGAAACACCTAAGTGAGGGATGGGCAGGGATTTAACTAAGAATTTCTTCTTTGATTGCACGTTACGTCATCCCAGCCTCTCGGGGGAGCGTTGGTGCCATTTAACAAAAGATTTCTCATTAGCATTCATTGTTAACTGCTCTAAAATGGCCGCCATGTTTTTGTCATTTGACTCTAATTGGGAATGCTTGCAACCCATGCATCAATAACTCCCGAATTGTTTTTAAATGAGAAAATATTACGCCCTGGGTAAGAATGACGAAAATTTTATTCCTCAGACCAGTCTCAGGGGCGTATCTAGAATTTTGAGGGGGGGCACGTGAAGCGCACTAGGACCCCCCTCTTATAGATATTAAAAGTGCCTTTCGATATATACCTTGATATTTTCGCAGCAGTGATATTGGATCTGTTAATACAAAAGAAACAAACGTAAGTTAGAAACTATGGCAGGTTTACTAACAATAAAGCCATTTAAATCAATTCGTGAACATCTTGCGTTACATTACCATCTTGCGTTACATTACCTTCTGTGGTTGCTACGGGTAACGTTGTTGGGTCTGCAAGAAAAAGAAGTCATTTTACACAACGGCACGATAAATATGGAAGAGATTGCATATAAAGGTCACTTAATCCTTCCATGTAAATATGGAAACATGATTGCGAGGCTCCTAATACCATATAATTCTTGCAACACATCGGAATGCAGTTCAGTTTGGAGGCGGACAAAACAATAGGTTTCCAATTCTCAAGATATTGAAATTCTTTTGTTTTATCGTCCAAATTGTCTACTGATAAGATGTCCTAGTTATAATTATAAGTAATAGCATGACTTGAGGGTGATTAGTGATTAAATGTCCCCGAAAGCCGAGGGAGGTTTTGTTGAAGTCCCGACGCCGAAGGCGGAGGGACTTTAACTAAACCTCCCGAGGCTTGAGGGGACATTTAATCACTAATCACCCGAAATTTCATGCTATTAGTTTGTAATATTATGATTACTGAGGAATAAAACTGCTCTTAGGAAATATGTTAGCTTTCGTACGATGCATAAATTACAAAATTTTACAAAGCTGTTGATATGCGGCATACTTAAGGGAATTCGCCTTTGTTAAATGCGACAATGGCGAATTGAACCAGCATTCATTCATTCGTGGTGCTTTATTCTAATTCACTTTGGTTGGCCTAGAGCGGTATTAATGAAGTGTTTTCAAACCGTCTTGATTACGTCACAAATAGTAAGAAAAATTCTCGGCTAGTCAACGTATGCGCAAAGATTATTCAAATGGATCCCACAAGTGCTGGGGTGTTCAATAGTGTGTAGTCCAGAGTCATTGAGCAAAATTTCGATTGGGTCAATGCGACCTAGCCATGGTCCCGGTGATTGTCATATGAGGGACTATGCCTCATGAATAGTGATGAGGGATATTTAGACTAAATATCCCTCATGATTATATTCATGAGGGATATTTAGTCTAAATATCCCTCATGATTATATTCATGAGGGATATTTAGTCTAAATTTCCCTCATGATTATATTTATGAGGGATATTTAGTCTAAATATCCCTCATCACTATTCATCCAGGGGGATGTTAGACCTTAAACATCCCTCTGGAAACAATGGATCCCGAGGTAATCATGATATTACACAGTTATAAGGCATAAAGAATGATTTGTAATAAGAGTAATACTTACCGGTGTCCTTCGGTGGCGTGATCACCTTAGTTGGGGCTAGTGGTGTGGGTAGTTTCACGGGCCCTAGAACTGAAACATCCATACAATCAATGTTGTCCGTAAAAAAAACAAAGAAATAATACTCAAGAGAATGACACGGACTGATTGAAAAGGGAACGTCCCTGAATAAGTGATCAGGTATACGAAAACGTCAAATATTACAACAATAATAATAATAATAATAATAATAATAATAATAATAATAATAATAATAATAATAATAATAATAATGAAATAGTTAGTAGAATAATAATAGAGGCTAGACGATCTTATTTCCATTCTTTTCATTACACATTTTAGTTCATGAGCTTAAAGTAAAATCACTGTAATCGTAGTCATATCAACATCATCTTTAATTTTACATGGCATATGAAAGGTCTTTCACGTGCCGTCAGAGCAGAATTCTGAGGGCAAAACAAAAACAATTAATCTCCTGAGAATTGGAGCCTATTGTTTTGCCCTCCAAATTGAGCTGCATTCCGACGTGCTGCAAGGGGTCTATAGGCAAGTTTGAGCACTGATAATTTAGAACGTCTTCATAGACCTTTTAAAATCAAAATGGAATTCAAAGAGGTTTGGTTTGGATATCATCGTCAACACTGCTGTACAATGTCACTAAACAACCGACCCGATTATGCTCTGGTTTAATATAGGGCATGGTCTAGAACATGCTTTGGTTAGAGCGATAAATGACGCTAGACATGCCCTTCCTGGGAACATATTTGCTTGCAGTCAATTCATGTCATCGGCTAGAAAACTGACACTTTTTTCGTATATTGTCACCTCTTCACTGTCTTTAATTTTGATTTGCCTAAGCGAAGGCATTTTCAAATGATTTCTTGAGATAGAATTGATAAGGACAACAAACATACAAACATAACAACAAACGAACAAACCCAAAGACAAGGCATTTTTCAAATGGTTTCTTGAGATTGAGAATTGGTAAGGACAACAAACAAACAAAAACAACGGAAGTTAAAATATATAATTAAATAAGCACGAGAAAACAAACGAAAACATAATAAATAAGTACAAATAAAATCATGAAAGCAAAATTATAAACAAACGAAAATAAAAACACTAATAAGGTTTAATAGACCCCTGGCACTGGGGGACCCTTGCACTAATGCCCCAAGGAGGTCAAAACATGATTGCTTTTTCTTGGGGATTGAAATCTTTTTTGATATTTTTCAATATTTTGACTCCCAGGTTGGGATTTAGTGCAAGGGGTCTACATGAAACCAGTTAAATCTATATAAAGAACCAGCACGGTTACTGTTGTGTTGGTATTTTGTAGTAGTGGTTTTATATCTATGACTGACTGAATGAATGACTGAATGAATGAAATGAATGAATGAATGAATGAATGGATGGATGGATGGATGGATGGATGGATGGATGGATGGATGAATGAATGAATGGATGGATGGATGGATGGATGGATGGATGGATGGATGGATGGATGAATGACTTTACATAGTGGTTCTACACATGAAAGTCCATCACAAATTATTACCTGTTGTGTTGTTGGTTTGTAGTAAAGGTTTCAATTCTATCAACAACAAAAATGACATTTATTACATAGGAGCCAAACTAGGCAAATAGGATCAAGAAAATATTCTCTCAGGAGGCGAAACGGGGGAAGAAACTGTAAAACTGGAAAAAAATAATAATTTCTAACCATTCTAAAATCTAAAACATTAAAAGTTTCGTATAATTTTGAATCCCTCTGAAAAATCAAAACAAAATATGTGCTAATTCGTATTAACCTTTCGGGGGGTCATTTCCAATGTTGTTGACTTGTCCTGTCATTTTGATATTGTAATAAACGGACACCGCCCTCCACCCCTCCCCCCTTGGTGGGCTTAGGTCGTCTTGTAATGTGATTCTATTTTGAGCCAAGTTTAGATAACAGCAGGAGAACATCCTGGCGAAATCTAGTTAAACCAACTTGAGATGAAAGAAATAAAACAGACAAACACTGTTTTATAGATTTCTGTTGATTTCTAGCTTCATTTTTCATCAATAAATATTGTTCGATAATCACGCTTCTATCCCCTAAATTTTCCTAAGTTTATGAGTGAAGATCAATTAGTATCTGTTCTCGCGTAACAGACCTTGATTGAGCCGTCACCTTCCTTTAGCAATGCCATTGATTTACAAGTTAGTTTATATAGGGTTAGGATCGGTTATCTGGAGTTCGACAGCGCGAAGGATCACATCTGGGAAACAGATAATCTCCCGCTACGAAGAGCATGGAAATATATCGAAGTCCAAAGAATACATTTGTTATCCCAATCCACTTCATGACGCAAAACAATACTGCGAGCTCCAGATACTACAAATAATTGATCAAATATGCTGATAAATTGCGTCGACCGCAATCCAAATATGCTGACATGATATTCGATATTTTCTACCTTGAACTTACCGCACATCCTCAGAGTAGCGAGGAATAAAACCAGAACAACTTTGTCCATTTTTACGGGTTTAGAAACTCCTTTATGGCAGAAGTCAAGCGACGAATCTAAGAAGGAAAGGATTAAGAATGACATCAAGAAAATCCTCCCTCGTCAAAGGAACACCGCTCGACTGTCAGCAATAATCCCCCTTGCAACAGCGTCTTGAAATCCTCGAGAATTATCAATAGAATTGTCGTGTTTACGACATTTTTACACGACTTTTCAAAAGCAGAAGTGCCTCGATGAGTTCGTAACAAAATGTTATCGATTTAAAAGCCAAGTTGGTATGAATCAAATTAAAATTACTCAAATACCAGTCTTTCTTAGTTGTGGCTTTTAGTACGAAAGCATTTATCTGACTTATTGAACTACAATTACTCGAAACCAAGTCGCTACCATGTATCAGTCTAACCGCAGTCGTGTACCTCACCTTTTTTTTTATCCTGGTTTTGGTTTCCTCGGCAGAATTCTGGGCTTTGGTGAAGGAATATGGATTCGCACGGTTCCTTTGATCGGTGTTGCTCTGTGCACTGCTCTAGCTATCCTGATGATGACCTTAATTACGGTTTTCCTATAAATGCTGGTGCGGGCCACACGTAGTTAACTAACACCCAATCTGGTTCAGGTTTGAGGCCGGCGCGCGTATCATCATTACACACGTCAAGGGAAAATAGTCTCACTAGCAGTTTGAACGCGAATCAAATGTGATGAAATGAAGGTCTTGGCAATAAATGGGATATCTTTCGACAGTTTTTCTTTCAATTGGTTGGGTTTTTAAACCATTCATTTCCGATTCGGGTTAACCTTGCTGCGCGGGAAATATGACGTCATTGGATTGCTGTATGGTTATCCTTGAGTATGGCATTGGTTGTCGAACGCATAGTGTTACATCTCATGTCACCTACCACATTTGTTCGTCTCAGCATGATGGGTTCCGTTTGACTTGTAGGATAATAGCAATGATGATAGTTAAGGTGGCAGTGGCCGATAGTGTTGATGATGGTGCATTATGATGACAGTGATGTTGAATGATGATCAATGATGGTGATGATGATGATGGTGTGATGAAGATGGTGATGATGATGGACGATGATTATGGTGATGATGATGCTGATGATAGGTGATGGTGATGAAGATGATAACGATGGTGGTGGTGGTGGTGGTGATGGTAGTGATGATGATTATGAAAGTGGGGATGATAATCGATGGTGATGAGGGTTATGGTGATCATCGATGATGTTGATGATGGTCAGAGACGGCAATTAAAACGATGATATAAATGATGATAAGGATGATGATAATACCGATGATGATGATGCTATATTTATATTGCATGATGATAAAAGATAATAATGAGAGTGAAGATAATTATGATAATCATGATGTATGGCGTATGAAACTCGCAACTCGAGCTGAATTAAAGACAAAGACACCGCATGCTTGGATAATGTTTTGGATCAGTTGCCATAGTGATAGTGATGATTACAGCTCACTAATTCCGGCACCTCATATAATCCCAACAATGTGATTATCAGCCAAAAGTACTTGATTTGCAAGCTTCCTGCTTATATAGCTTTTAAAAATACCATAACACCAAATGGTAAAACTCTTACGCAAGAACAGAGCATATAGACCACAAACAGCCATTCCCTGACCAATTTTCCCTTCTATGCGCACGCACTGCCGGTACGTCTTTTTATCTCACCATTTAGATGACCCCCTTGAGCCCTATCCATCTATATTGATGTTTGTTGGTTTAAAGTCTCTTTGATATTGAATTCCAGGCGAAGTAAGGTCACTAGTAGCAACAGATGTTTAATGGTCTTCTCAAACCAACAAGCTGCAGTTTAAAACAGGGACATCAGACTTATAATGAAGCCAGGATCCAATTAGGTTTTATCAATACTTTTTTGGCAGAGCCTTAACTGGCGCAGATTGACAGACAGGACTTGAAGATGACTAACGAGCTGTGTTTTGGTCCCTTGTGCAATCGTCTTTTGATTACTATGATTTTAGTACCCAAAATTACAACCTCTTAAAAAGACTAGTCTAAGTCTACTTAAGACTAGACGCCCTTACCCCCAGGGTTTGTCCCGTAGGGGAGGTTCTTTCCTCAAAATCAGCTTTCTTTCAGATTGTTCGGGACCTGGAGAGGTTGGGAGGGGAGGGGACCTGGGGAGGTGGGGACCTTGTCAAATGGACGCCTTGGAGTGGTAAATTATAAACATTTTCAAATTACAACAAAAGGCTGTGAGAAGGTAAAGGGTTAAAGCGCGCAAGGGTTGGGTGGACGAGTGATCACGCAACTGACCGTGCTCTGCACTCCTATACACCACACACACAACCATCTAATCAGATTGAATCAAAGCTACAGCTGTGGTACAATGAAACTTGCATGCATCATTGGGTAATACTGTGTGCTCTGCACTCCTATACACCACACATGCACGACCATATAATCAGATTGCGCATACAGCTATGGTAAAATGACAGTTGCATAAATCACTGAGTAATACTTGGTTTACCGTTAGTCTACCGGACATGTACGAATAGGGCACGGCAACGTACGTTCATCAACAACAGGGGCTTGTGGTTTGGCAACCAATATACCACCTCTTGACAAGGTTTCCTTTTTAGTTCGTCACTTCCTCTACTTGTAATAACATGCTTAGTGCGGGGGTGGCTGTAAAGTGGCAAGAAGAGAGTAATGACTTTTAGAGTAGCCTCTGAAGAGGATGACTCTTGAAGAAGTAAAAGAGCATAAATATATAACTTTGCGCGTGGGCGCACGGATAAAATCAGAGCAGAATGGAACATGCATATGGTCACGGTATGGGAGGGTTACATAAGGAATATTGTATACTTAGGGTATATGATGGTACATGGCCAAGTGTAGGAGCACATTTTAAAGTGTGTAGGGGAGGGGAGGTTGGCTAGCAAACTAATTTAGAGTAAAAAAGGGGGGGTGGGCTAAGGATTACAAAATTTAAAAGACTAATATGAAAAAGGTAAAAAAAGTGGGAGAGCAAAAGCTTTTATGAAATAAGAAAAATACGTCGTTCTTGAGGAAAAAGATATGGACTATAGTTCATGTTTTGGTCGATTTTGGACCATTTTCACACCTTTTGAAAAAATATTCATTATTTTTGAAGCATGAAAAATAGGTCATTTTTGGTCATTTTTGGTCATTTTTGAGTAAGAAGCATGGACTATAGCCTATGCTTTTGATCGATTTTGGACCGTTTTCACACCTTTTCAAAAGATATTCATTATTTTTGAAGCATGAAAAATAGGTCATTTTTGGTCATTTTTGGTCATTTTTGAGCAAAAAAGAATGGACTATAGCTCATGGTTTTGATCGATTTTGGACCATTTTCACTCCTTTTGAAAAAATATTCATTATTTTTGTAGGATGAAAAATAGGTCATTTTTGGTCATTTTTGAGCAAAAAGCATGGACTATAGCCCAGGGTTTCGATCGATTTTGGACCATTTTCACACTTTTTGAAAAAATATTCATTATTTTTGAAGGATGAAAAATAGGTCATTTTTGAGCAAAAAGCATGGACTATAGCCCATGGTTTTGATCGATTTTTAACTTTTTTCACACTTTTTCAAAAAATATTCATTATTTATCAACGATGACAAATAGGTCATTTTTGGTCATTTTTGAGCAAAAAGCATGGACTATACCCATGGTTTTCATCGATTTTGGACCATTTTCACACTTTTTGAAAAAATATTTATTATTTTTGAAGCATGAAAAATTGGTCATTTTTGGTCATTTTTGAGCTAAAAGCATGGACTATAGCCCATGGTTTTGATGGATTTTGGACCATTTTCACACCTTTTGAAAAAATATTCATCATTTTTGAAGCATGAAAAATAGGTCATTTTTGAGCAAAAAGCATGGACTATAGCCCATGGTTTTGATCGATTTTGAACTTTTTTCACTCCTTTTGGAAAAATATTCATTATTTCTGAAGCATGAAAAATTGGTCATTTTTGGTCATTTTTGAGCTAAAAGCATGGACTATAGCCCATGTTTTTGATGGATTTTGGACCATTTTCACACCTTTTGAAAAAATGTTCATTTTTTTTGAAGCATGAAAAATAGGTCATTTTTAAGCAAAAAGTATGGACTATAGCCCATGGTTTTGATCGATTTTGGACAATTTTCACACCTTTTGAAAAAATATTCATTATTTATCAAGGATGGAAAATAGGTCATTTTTGAGCAAAAAGCATGGACTATAGCCCATGGTTTTGATCGATTTTGAACTTTTTTCACTCCTTTTGAAAAAATATTCATTATTTTTGAAGCATGAAAAATTGGTCATTTTTGGTCATTTTTGAGCTAAAAGCATGGACTATAGCCCATGGTTTTGATGGATTTTGGACCATTTTCACACCTTTTGAAAAAATATTCATCATTTTTGAAGCATGAAAAATAGGTCATTTTTGAGCAAAAAGCATGGACTATAGCCCATGGTTTTGATCGATTTTGAACTTTTTTCACTCCTTTTGGAAAAATATTCATTATTTCTGAAGCATGAAAAATTGGTCATTTTTGGTCATTTTTGAGCTAAAAGCATGGACTATAGCCCATGTTTTTGATGGATTTTGGACCATTTTCACACCTTTTGAAAAAATGTTCATTTTTTTTGAAGCATGAAAAATAGGTCATTTTTAAGCAAAAAGTATGGACTATAGCCCATGGTTTTGATCGATTTTGGACAATTTTCACACCTTTTGAAAAAATATTCATTATTTATCAAGGATGGAAAATAGGTCATTTTTGAGCAAAAAGCATGGACTATAGCCCATGGTTTTGATCGATTTTGGACCATTTTCACACTTTTTCAAAAAATATTTATTATTTATCAAGGATGGAAAATAGGTTATTTTTAAGCGAAAAGCATGGACTATAGCCCATGTTTTTGATCGATTTTGGACCATTTTCACACCTTTTGAAAAAATGTTCATAATTTTTGAAGCATGAAAATTAGGTCATTTTTGAGCAAAAAGCATGGACTATAGCCCATGGTTTTGATCGATTTTGGACCATTTTCACTCCTTTTGAAAGAAATATTTATTATTTTTGAAGGATGACAAATAGGTCATTTTCGGTCATTTTTGAGCAAAAAGCATGGACTATACCCCATGGTTTTGATCGATTTTGGACCATTTTCACACTTTTTGAAAGAATATTCATTATTTTTAAAGCATGAAAAATAGATCATTTTTGAGCAAAAAGCATGGACTATAGCCCATGGTTTTGATCGATTTTTAACTTTTTTCACTCCTTTTGAAAAAAATATTCATTATTTATCAAGGATGGAAAATAGGTCATTTTTGAGCAAAAAGCATGGACTATAGCCCATGGTTTTGATCGATTTTGGACCATTTTCACACTTTTTTAAAAAATATTCATTATTTATCAAGGATGGAAAATAGGTCATTTTTAAGCAAAAAGCATGGACTATGGCCCATGGTTTTGATCGATTTTGGACCATTTTCACACCTTTTGAAAAAAAATCATTATTTTAGAAGGATGACAAATAGGTCATTTTTGGTCATTTTTGAGCAAAAAGCATGGACTATAGCCCATGGTTTTGATCGATTTTGGAACATTTCACACTTTTTGAAAAAATATTCATTATTTTTGATTAATGAAAAATAGGTTATTTTTGGTCATTTTTGAGCAAAAAGCATGGACTATAGGCCATGGTTTTGATCGATTTTGGACCATTTTCACTCCTTTTGAAAAAATATTCATTATTTTTGAAGGATGAAAAATAGGTCATTTTTGAGCTAAAAGCATGGACTATAGCCCATGGTTTTGATCGATTTTGGACCATTTTCACTACTTTTGAAAAAATGTTCATAATTTTTGATTAATGAAAAATAGGTCATTTTTGGTTATTTTTGAGCAAAAAGCATGGACTATAGCCCATGGTTTTGATCGATTTTGAACTTTTTTCACTACTTTTGAAAAAATATTCATTATTTTTGAAGCATGAAAAATAGGTCATTTTTGAGCAAAAAGCATGGACTATAGCCCATGGTTTTGATCGATTTTGGACCATTTTCACACCTTTTGAAAAAATGTTCATTATTTTTGAAGCATGAAAATTAGGTCATTTTTGAGCAAAAAGCATGGACTATAGCCCATGGTTTTCATCGATTTTGGACCATTTTCACACCTTTTGAAAAAATGTTCATAATTTTTGAAGCATGAACATTAGGTCATTTTTGTGCGAAAAGCATGGACTATAGCCCATGGTTTTGATCGATTTTGGACCATTTTCACACCTTTTGAAAAAATGTTCATTATTTTTGAAGCATGAAAAATAGGTCACTTTTGAGCAAAAAGCATGGACTATAGCCCATGGTTTTGATCGATTTTGGACCATTTTCACACCTTTTGAAAAAATATTCATTATGTTTGAAGCATGAAAAATAGGTCATTTTTGGTTATTTTTGAGCAAAAAGCATGGACTATAGCCCATGGTTTTGATCGATTTTGAACTTTTTTCACTACTTTTGAAAAAATATTCATTATTTTTGAAGTATGAAAAATTGGTCATTTTTGGTCATTTTTGAGTAAAAAGCATGGACTATAGCCCATGTTTTTGATCGATTTTGGACCATTTTAACACCTTTTGTAAAAAAATTCATTATTTTTGAAGGATGAACATTAGGTCATTTTTGAGCGAAAAGCATGGACTATAGCCCATGGTTTTGATCGATTTTGGACCATTTTCACACCTTTTGAAAAAATGTTCATTATTTTTGAAGCATGAAAAATAGGTCATTTTTGAGCAAAAAGCATGGACTATAGCCCATGGTTTTGATCGATTTTGGACCATTTTCACACCTTTTGAAAAAATGTTCATAATTTTTGAAGCATGAACATTAGGTCATTTTTGAGCGAAAAGCATGGACTAAAGCCCATGGTTTTGATCGATTTTGGACCATTTTCACTACTTTTGAAAAAATGTTCATAATTTTTGAAGCATGAAAAATAGGTCATTTTTGGTTATTTTTGAGCAAAAAGCATGGACTATAGCCCATGGTTTTGATCGATTTTGAACTTTTTTCACTACTTTTGAAAAAATATTCATTATTTTTGAAGTATGAAAAATTGGTCATTTTTGGTCATTTTTGAGTAAAAAGCATGGACTATAGCCCATGTTTTTGATCGATTTTGGACCATTTTAACACCTTTTGTAAAAAAATTCATTATTTTTGAAGCATGAAAAATAGGTCATTTTTGAGCAAAAAGCATGGACTATAGCCCATGGTTTTGATCGATTTTGGACCATTTTCACACCTTTTGAAAAAATGTTCATAATTTTTGAAGCATGAAAATTAGGTCATTTTTGAGCAAAAAGCATGGACTATAGCCCATGGTTTTCATCGATTTTGGACCATTTTCACACCTTTTGAAAAAATGTTCATAATTTTTGAAGCATGAACATTAGGTCATTTTTGAGCGAAAAGCATGGACTATAGCCCATGGTTTTGATCGATTTTGGACCATTTTCACACCTTTTGAAAAAATGTTCATTATTTTTGAAGCATGAAAAATAGGTCATTTTTGAGCAAAAAGCATGGACTATAGCCCATGGTTTTGATCGATTTTGGACCATTTTCACACCTTTTGAAAAAATGTTCATAATTTTTGAAGCATGAACATTAGGTCATTTTTGAGCGAAAAGCATGGACTATAGCCCATGGTTTTGATCGATTTTGGACCATTTTCACTACTTTTGAAAAAATGTTCATAATTTTTGAAGCATGAAAAATAGGTCATTTTTGGTTATTTTTGAGCAAAAAGCATGGACTATAGCCCATGGTTTTGATCGATTTTGGACCATTTTCACACTTTTTCAAAAAATATTTATTATTTATCAAGGATGGAAAATAGGTTATTTTTAAGCGAAAAGCATGGACTATAGCCCATGTTTTTGATCGATTTTGGACCATTTTCACACCTTTTGAAAAAATGTTCATAATTTTTGAAGCATGAAAATTAGGTCATTTTTGAGCAAAAAGCATGGACTATAGCCCATGGTTTTGATCGATTTTGGACCATTTTCACTCCTTTTGAAAGAAATATTTATTATTTTTGAAGGATGACAAATAGGTCATTTTCGGTCATTTTTGAGCAAAAAGCATGGACTATACCCCATGGTTTTGATCGATTTTGGACCATTTTCACACTTTTTGAAAGAATATTCATTATTTTTAAAGCATGAAAAATAGATCATTTTTGAGCAAAAAGCATGGACTATAGCCCATGGTTTTGATCGATTTTTAACTTTTTTCACTCCTTTTGAAAAAAATATTCATTATTTATCAAGGATGGAAAATAGGTCATTTTTGAGCAAAAAGCATGGACTATAGCCCATGGTTTTGATCGATTTTGGACCATTTTCACACTTTTTTAAAAAATATTCATTATTTATCAAGGATGGAAAATAGGTCATTTTTGAGCAAAAAGCATGGACTATAGCCCATGGTTTTGATCGATTTTGGACCATTTTCACACCTTTTGAAAAAAAATCATTATTTTAGAAGGATGACAAATAGGTCATTTTTGGTCATTTTTGAGCAAAAAGCATGGACTATAGCCCATGGTTTTGATCGATTTTGGAACATTTCACACTTTTTGAAAAAATATTCATTATTTTTGATTAATGAAAAATAGGTTATTTTTGGTCATTTTTGAGCAAAAAGCATGGACTATAGGCCATGGTTTTGATCGATTTTGGACCATTTTCACTCCTTTTGAAAAAATATTCATTATTTTTGAAGGATGAAAAATAGGTCATTTTTGAGCTAAAAGCATGGACTATAGCCCATGGTTTTGATCGATTTTGGACCATTTTCACTACTTTTGAAAAAATGTTCATAATTTTTGATTAATGAAAAATAGGTCATTTTTGGTTATTTTTGAGCAAAAAGCATGGACTATAGCCCATGGTTTTGATCGATTTTGAACTTTTTTCACTACTTTTGAAAAAATATTCATTATTTTTGAAGCATGAAAAATAGGTCATTTTTGAGCAAAAAGCATGGACTATAGCCCATGGTTTTGATCGATTTTGGACCATTTTCACACCTTTTGAAAAAATGTTCATTATTTTTGAAGCATGAAAATTAGGTCATTTTTGAGCAAAAAGCATGGACTATAGCCCATGGTTTTCATCGATTTTGGACCATTTTCACACCTTTTGAAAAAATGTTCATAATTTTTGAAGGCATGAACATTAAGGTCATTTTTGTGCGAAAAGCATGGACTATAGCCCATGGTTTTGATCGATTTTGGACCATTTTCACACCTTTTGAAAAAATGTTCATTATTTTTGAAGCATGAAAAATAGGTCACTTTTGAGCAAAAAGCATGGACTATAGCCCATGGTTTTGATCGATTTTGGACCATTTTCACACCTTTTGAAAAAATATTCATTATGTTTGAAGCATGAAAAATAGGTCATTTTTGGTTATTTTTGAGCAAAAAGCATGGACTATAGCCCATGGTTTTGATCGATTTTGAACTTTTTTCACTACTTTTGAAAAAATATTCATTATTTTTTGAAGTATGAAAAATTGGTCATTTTTTGGTCATTTTTGGAGTAAAAAGCATGGACTATAGCCCATGTTTTTGATCGATTTTGGACCATTTTAACACCTTTTGTAAAAAAATTCATTATTTTTGAAGGATGAACATTAGGTCATTTTTGAGCGAAAAGCATGGACTATAGCCCATGGTTTTGATCGATTTTGGACCATTTTCACACCTTTTGAAAAAATGTTCATTATTTTTTGAAGCATGAAAAATAGGTCATTTTTGAGCAAAAAGCATGGACTATAGCCCATGGTTTTGATCGATTTTGGACCATTTTCACACCTTTTGGAAAAAAATGTTCATAATTTTTGAAGCATGAACATTAGGTCATTTTTGAGCGAAAAGCATGGACTAAAGCCCATGGTTTTGATCGATTTTGGACCATTTTCACTACTTTTGAAAAAATGTTCATAATTTTTGAAGCATGAAAAATAGGTCATTTTTGTGCGAAAAGCATGGACTATAGCCCATGGTTTTGATCGATTTTGGACCATTTTCACACCTTTTGAAAAAATGTTCATTATTTTTGAAGCATGAAAAATAGGTCACTTTTGAGCAAAAAGCATGGACTATAGCCCATGGTTTTGATCGATTTTGGACCATTTTCACACCCTTTTGAAAAAATATTCATTATGTTTGAAGCATGAAAAATAGGTCATTTTTGGTTATTTTTGAGCAAAAAGCATGGACTATAGCCCATGGTTTTGATCGATTTTGAACTTTTTTCACTACTTTTGAAAAAATATTCATTATTTTTTGAAGTATGAAAAATTGGTCATTTTTTGGTCATTTTTGAGTAAAAAGCATGGACTATAGCCCATGTTTTTGATCGATTTTGGACCATTTTAACACACCTTTTGTAAAAAAATTCATTATTTTTGAAGGATGAACATTAGGTCATTTTTGAGCGAAAAGCATGGACTATAGCCCATGGTTTTGATCGATTTTGGACCATTTTTCACACCTTTTGAAAAAATGTTCATTATTTTTGAAGCATGAAAAATAGGTCATTTTGAGCAAAAGCATGGACTATAGCCCATGGTTTTGATCGATTTTGGACCATTTTCACACCTTTGAAAAAATGTTCATAATTTTTGAAGCATGAACATTAGGGTCATTTTTGAGCGAAAAGCATGGACTAAAGCCCATGGTTTTGATCGATTTTGGACCATTTTCACTACTTTTGAAAAAATGTTCATAATTTTTGAAGCATGAAAAATAGGTCATTTTGGTTATTTTTGAGCAAAAAGCATGGACTATAGCCCATGGTTTTGATCGATTTTGAACTTTTTTCACTACTTTTGAAAAAATATTCATTATTTTTGAAGTATGAAAAATTGGTCATTTTTGGTCATTTTTGAGTAAAAAGCATGGACTATAGCCCATGTTTTTGATCGATTTTGACCATTTTAACACCTTTTGTAAAAAAAATTGCATTATTTTTGAAGCATGAAAAATAGGTCATTTTTGAGCAAAAAGCATGGACTATAGCCCATGGTTTTGATCGATTTTGGACCATTTTCACACCTTTTGAAAAAATGTTCATAATTTTTGAAGCATGAAAATTAGGTCATTTTTGAGCGAAAAGCATGGGACTATAGCCCATGGTTTTCATCGATTTTGGACCATTTTCACACCTTTTGAAAAAAATGTTCATAATTTTTTGAAGCATGAACATTAGGTCATTTTTGAGCGAAAAGCATGGACTATAGCCCATGGTTTTGATCGATTTTGGACCATTTTCACACCTTTGAAAAAATGTTCATTATTTTTGAAGCATGAAAAATAGGTCATTTTTGAGCAAAAAGCATGGACTATAGCCCATGGTTTTGATCGATTTTGGACCATTTTCACACCTTTTGAAAAAATGTTCATAATTTTTGAAGCATGAAACATTAGGTCATTTTTGAGCGAAAAGCATGGACTATAGCCCATGGTTTTGATCGATTTTGACCATTTTCACTACTTTTGAAAAAAATGTTCATAATTTTTGAAGCATGAAAAATAGGTCATTTTTGGTTATTTTTGAGCAAAAAGCATGGACTATAGCCCATGGTTTTGATCGATTTTGGACCATTTTTCACACTTTTTCAAAAAATATTTATTATTTATCAAGGATGGAAAATAGGTTATTTTTAAGCGAAAAGCATGGACTATAGCCCATGTTTTTGATCGATTTTGGACCATTTTCACACCTTTTGAAAAAATGTCATAATTTTTGAAGCATGAAAATTAGGTCATTTTTGAGCAAAAAGCATGGACTATAGCCCATGGTTTTGATCGATTGTGGACCATTTTCACTCCTTTTGAAAGAAATATTTATTATATTTTGAAGGATGACAAATAGGTCATTTTCGGTCATTTTTGAGCAAAAAGCATGGACTATACCCCATGGTTTTGATCGATTTTGGACCATTTTCACACTTTTTGAAAGAATATTCATTATTTTTAAAGCATGAAAAATAGATCATTTTTGAGCAAAAAGCATGGACTATAGCCCATGGTTTGATCGATTTTTAAACTTTTTTCACTCCTTTGAAAAAAATATTCATTATTTATCAAGGATGGAAAATAGGGTCATTTTTGAGCAAAAAGCAATGGACTATAGGCCCATGGTTTTGATCGATTTTGGACCATTTTCACACTTTTTTAAAAAATATTCATTATTTATCAAGGATGGAAAATAGGTCATTTTTAAGCAAAAAGCTATGGACTATAGCCCATGGTTTTTGATCGATTTTGGACCATTTTCACACCTTTTGAAAAAAAATCATTATTTTAGAAGGATGACAAATAGGTCATTTTTGGTCATTTTTGAGCAAAAAGCATGGACTATAGCCCATGGTTTTTGATCGATTTTGGAACATTTCACACTTTTTGAAAAAATATTCATTATTTTTGATTAATGAAAAATAGGTTATTTTTGGTCATTTTTTGAGCAAAAAGCATGGACTATAGGCCATGGTTTTGATCGATTTTGGACCATTTTCACTCCTTTTGAAAAAATATTCATTATTTTTGAAGGATGAAAAATAGGTCATTTTTGAGCTAAAAGCATGGACTATAGCCCATGGTTTTGATCGATTTTGGACCATTTTCCACTACTTTTGAAAAAATGTCATAATTTTTGATTAATGAAAAAATAGGTCATTTTTGGTTATTTTTGAGCAAAAAGCATGGACTATAGCCCATGGTTTTGATCGATTTTGAACTTTTTTCACTACTTTTGAAAAAATATTCATTATTTTTGAAGCATGAAAAATAGGTCATTTTTGAGCAAAAAGCATGGACTATAGCCCATGGTTTTGATCGATTTTGGGACCATTTTCACACCTTTTGAAAAAATGTTCATTATTTTTGAAGCATGAAAATTAGGTCATTTTTGAGCAAAAAGCATGGACTATAGCCCATGGTTTTTCATCGATTTTGGACCATTTTCACACCTTTTGAAAAAATGTTCATAATTTTTGAAAGCATGAACATTAGGTCCATTTTTGTGCGAAAAGCATGGACTATAGCCCATGGTTTTCATCGATTTTGGGACATTTTCACACCTTTTGAAAGAATATTCATTATTTTTCAAGGATGGAAAATAGGTCATTTTAAGCAAAAAGCATGGACTATAGCCCATGGTTTTGATCGATTTTGGACCATTTTCCACACTTTTTCAAAAAATATTCATTATTAATCAAGGATGGAAAATAGGTCATTTTTAAGCAAAAAGCATGGACTATAGCCCATGGTTTTGATCGATTTTGGACCATTTTCACACCTTTTGAAAAAATATTTCATTATGTTTGAAGCATGAAAAATAGGTCATTTTTGAGCAAAAAGCATGGACTATAGCCCATGGTTTTGATCGATTTTGGACCATTTTCCACTACCTTTTGAAAAAATATTCATAATTTTGAAGCATGAAGATTAGGTCATTTTTGAGCGAAAAGCATGGACTATAGCCCATGGTTTTGATCGATTTTGGACCATTTTCACTACTTTTGAAAAAATGTTCATAATTTTTGAAGCATGAAAAATAGGTCATTTTTGGTCATTTTTGAGTAAAAAGCATGGACTATAGCCCATGTTTTTTATCGATTTTGGACCATTTTAACACCTTTTGTAAAAAAATTCATAATTTTTGAAGGATGAACATTAGGGTCATTTTTGAGCGAAAAGCATGGACTATAGCCCATGGTTTTGATCGATTTTGGACCATTTTCACACCTTTTGAAAAAATGTTCATAATTTTGAAGCATGAACATTAGGTCATTTTTGAGCGAAAAGCATGGACTAAAGCCCATGGTTTTGATCGATTTTGGACCATTTTCACTACTTTTGAAAAAATGTTCATAATTTTTGAAGCATGAACATTAGGTCATTTTTGAGCGAAAGCATGGACTAAAGCCCATGGTTTTGATCGATTTTGGACCATTTTCACACCTTTTGAAAAAATGTTCATTATTTTTTGAAGCATGAAAATTAGGTCATTTTTGAGCAAAAAGCATGGACTATAGCCCATGGTTTTCATCGATTTTGGACCAGTTTCACACCTTTTGAAAAAATGTTCATAATTTTTGAAGCATGAACATTAGGTCATTTTTGTGCGAAAAGCATGGACTATAGCCCATGGTTTTGATCGATTTTGGACCATTTTCACACCTTTTGAAAAAATGTTCATTATTTTTGAAGCATGAAAAATAGGTCACTTTTGAGCAAAAGCATGGACTATAGCCCATGGTTTTGATCGATTTTGGACCATTTTCACATCCTTTTGAAAAAATATTCATTATGTTTGAAGCATGAAAAATAGGTCCATTTTTGGTTATTTTTGAGCAAAAAGCATGGACTATAGCCCATGGTTTTGATCGATTTTGAACTTTTTTCACTACTTTTGAAAAAATATTCATTATTTTTGAAGTATGAAAAATTGGTCATTTTTGGTCATTTTTGAGTAAAAAGCATGGACTATAGCCCATGTTTTTGATCGATTTTGGACCATTTTAAACACCTTTTGTAAAAAAATTCATTATTTTTGAAGGATGAACATTAGGTCATTTTTGAGCGAAAAGCATGGGACTATAGCCCATCGGTTTTGATCGATTTTGGGACCATTTTCACACCTTTTTGAAAAAATGTTCATTATTTTTGAAGCAATGAAAAATAGGTCATTTTTGAGCAAAAAAGCATGGGACTATAGCCCATGGTTTTGATCGATTTTGGACCATTTTCACACCTTTTGAAAAAATGTTCATAATTTTTGAAGCATGAACATTAGGTCATTTTTGAGCGAAAAAGCATGACTAAAGCCCATGGTTTGATCGATTTTGGACCATTTTCACTACTTTTGAAAAAATGTTCATAATTTTTGAAGCATGAAAAATAGGTCATTTTTGTGCGAAAAGCATGGACTATAGCCCCATGGTTTTGATCGATTTTGGACCATTTTCACACCTTTTGAAAAAATGTTCATTATTTTTGAAGCATGAAAAATAGGTCACTTTTGAGCAAAAAGCATGGACTATAGCCCATGGTTTTGATCGATTTTGGACCATTTTCACACCTTTTGAAAAAATATTCATTATGTTTGAAGCATGAAAAATAGGTCATTTTTGGTTATTTTTGAGCAAAAAGCATGGACTATAGCCCATGGTTTTGATCGATTTTGAACTTTTTTCACTACTTTTGAAAAAATATTCATTATTTTTGAAGTATGAAAAATTGGTCATTTTTGGTCATTTTTGAGTAAAAAGCATGGACTATAGCCCATGTTTTTGAATCGATTTTGGACCATTTTAAACACCTTTTGTAAAAAAATTCATTATTTTTGAAGGATGAACATTAGGTCATTTTTGAGCGAAAAGCATGGACTATAGCCCATGGTTTTGATCGATTTTGGACCATTTTCACACCTTTTGAAAAAAATGTTCATTAT